>BQNB010041716.1:19474-45318 GCA_026074375.1 Tanacetum coccineum
TAGTTGTCTTTGTCTTTGATTACAGGTTATATTTGATGAGAAGAAGCTTGGAAGTTCTTAGGAAGTTTCATTGGATGATTCTTGGAGGACGATTTAACCAGTTATCGCATGTTTCTTCTCCATTATTGAGCAAACCTGGGGAGTACTAGTTTCTTTTACTTGTTTTCTTTTCCCTTTATTCGTTTCAACGGGTACTTTTATAGAACATTGGGGACAATGTTCAACTTAAGTGTAGGGGGAAATAAGCCTTAGAAACTATTCTTTCATTTGCCATTTGCTTTGTCCTTAAAATGATGGGTAACATATCGAAACATAACATAAAAGGTATTTTTACCTAAATTTAAATTTTTTTACGACACATACCGACGAAAACCGAGTATTAATAGCGTCTCATGGATAGGAATTTATATGAATAGCACAATAACCCTCAGAATTCCACCCCAAAATGTGAGGTTCGCCCTTAGATCTTTAAGAATTCGAGTACCCATCGTTGGTAACCCAAGATGATTTTATCTTTACCCGGTTCGAGTTAAGGTTGATCTGCAGGCGTGCATGTTTATTTCGTCATTACGGCCATGTATGCATTGCCTTGTCGCCTTTTCTGGAATGTCTGGTGTTAGTAAAATTCATATGAGTGTACCGGTAGCATATTAAATTCTAGAACTTGTTATTGTGATGCATTCTGAGACCACATAGTAAGTATTAGGATTTGCTTGATAAGAGGCACTAGGATTAACCCATGTTTTAAACCTGTAATTGTTATAATGGTCACACCGATCATATAACTATCACACACTCTTGCCATGCACTCATTATTAGTGCAGGATACCCTAGTACAACCCTTCGAGCCTATCTTTTTTCACGGTTCTTGTAATTTTCTGGTGAATTCTAGATTATTAATGAAGAGCATTGTCACCCTATAAACCAATCGTTGCACCCAAAAATCCTTAGCCTACCTTGTATGTACTTATTTTTAGTACATTATTATGTTTAACCCATGTTAATTATTGAGTACACGGTTGTTAAGTCCTTATCCTTGTAAATACTGTTTTGGGACGATTGGGATCCATGGTAGTATTTATTTCGCGGAAGAATAGGGAAGAAAAGTTAAGTCAATACCCCCATATGTTTGTCAAATGATCTCCATGTATATTATCCACCTAAATCGTATTTTAAGATAATTGTAAATATCAAGCATGTAAAAGCTCAAGTGTAGGGTACTATTATAAACCCCATGGACGTACTATGTTATTAAATAAAAATGAAAATGAGAGAAAAGAAAAAGAAAGAGATTGAAGTAATTGTGTAGAGTTTGTATATTTTTCGTCCGAGTCTTGGCTACCAACCAAACCAGCGTTAATCATAGTGATTAATAAGCTAACCCACCCTTCCATCTCAAATTCCCAACCCAAAGCCACCCAAATGTATCCCATCCGTTTCCGTTTCCAATATATGTTATCTTACACCTATACCCCATAATCCTTTAAAAAGACCTCTTAGATAGTAACAAATAATGCTTGCACCTAGCGGTGAGGTTGATCCATTACCAAGCCTATGGTTAATTATATGCTAATGACAGTCATGAGTGTTTAGATTTTCTTTCTTTTTCCCCCTTATGTATAATTTAATTAACACCCGAGTGAAAGAGAGAATCCCAAACACTTATGTGAGGTGCTAGTGTATATTTTCTGTGCTTTTAATTACGAGGTCTAGAAGGTTGTGTTGTAAAATACTTTTAAAGAATAGGTAAAATGACCACTCATATTTGTTTATTTTTCTAGTAGAAAAGCCATTGCATGAGATGACAACAAAACCCAAGTGTAGGGTAATTGATGAGAGTGTCCATTTTTATACACTTATTTCGGGGTCTTTAACCCCTAAGAATCATGTGTGATGCCAAAATAGACTTAATTCGTTCCTTTTCCGTATTTTAACATTTGGAAAGGCCAGTTTGGAGGAAATACACGTGACTTGGGCTCATTTGGAAAAGAAACGAAAAAGACTACGGACCTACACCAACATTTCTCAAGAATTTCTCTTCGAGACGGCGTCACAAACACAATGTGACACCGTCACAATGATGATCAAGACGGTGTCACGAGATTCTAAGATGGCGTCAGAGCACACGACCCAGCTCATTATCTAGAATATTCTCTTTCATGACGGCGTCACGATTAAAACGCGACGCCGTCACAATGATTTTCCTATATATACAAACCCGAATTTAGGGTTTTGAGTGTGTAACTTTAGAATAAAAAGAGGGTACGAACCCTAGTTCATTTAGCAGCTGTTAGGGATGAATTTAGGGCCTAAAACCCCTATTGTACTTCCTCCAACTCATGTTTTAATCAAGTAAGGTTTATTTAATCATTCAATATGTCTACGTGTTGTTTGATTCATTTATGTTCTTGCTTTATTAACATGCTAGGCTAAGCCTCCTATTGTATTTATTTATGAATTATATAAATCAAGAATGTCTAAAACTTAGTGGTGTTGCTTCTTATGATTTTTTGATGCAATTTTCTATTTTTCTATTTTTTTCATAACATAACAATACGAATCTCGGTGTATTTTCACCGTCTTCACCATCATAATTCATCCGGATAATTTTTCTTTAAACACTTCATCTTCGGACATGAAACATAATTGCGAAAGTAGCAAAATACACAAGCTACATACTTCTACATTCCCATTGCATTGTGCAATTTCCCGACCTAACCAGAGATAGAAAATTTCACTTTGACACAGGAACTACAAAATTTTACACAAAAGCAACTAGCAACTTTGATTAAATAGGCTTAATCTACAGGGTAGGCTAAGGTGTAAAGGTGTAACGAAATAGACACTTGGTGATAAACAGGAATGGTTCAACAGATTTTTCTAGGGGTATCTTACTCTTATAGTGAGAGTAAGAAAAAAGTTACACGGATGTTAACTAACCAGTGTAGTTAGTTAATAACACAACATATAGGATTTTTGGTGTATTCTTAAAAATTTACCAGTTAAACATGTTACTCCATCTAAGTCCATAGTACTCATCATTGTGGTCTCGAGTGATATACCAAGCCAAGTTCTAAAGTCCACTACATCACTGGCACACTCATAATTTTGTGGAATTTTCGGTAAATGTTTGGAAACGGAATAGGCTTAATTCTCACAATTTGTCATTAAGGGTTATTGTGCGCAAGGTCATGTAACTATTAATTTTTACAAAAGTATGCTAAAAAATTTAAATTTGGCATAATTTTAAGCATATAGCATATTATTTATAAAAAAGAAGGACAAGTAAGCATTCTAACTCTCCATCCCCCCACTTAAATTATACAACATCTTCATTGTATAGATAAAACAATTAAAGAAAATAGGAAATAGAATTAGAACGAGGAACTCTCCTGATATTTTGCTCGGGATGATTCTCCAATTTGAGTCCTTGGGAAAAAGTTTGTTGAAGAGGCGTCAGAATTCCCGTTTGAGTTCAACATACGTCTTTTTCTAGAGTATAACGTCACCAATTAGTCAATTTCTTTACAGCAAGGTCCTGCATAAAAGTTTAGAAGACAAAGCGTGCAATTCTATCTTGGTTTTTACAATGGTTACAATGCAGAAAAATAAACACACATACTGTACAGGGAGTCAATACGCCGTATCCTAAACCCAAGGATACGCCGTATTGCATCCTATATAAACAAATGTTTTAAAGTTTGCATGAATTTAAATACATAAATTAAAGGACTGATAATGTCCAGACAGGTCTATACGCCGTATCTAGAGGGGTTCGATATGCCGTATGGAATGTCTAGGAAGACAGACTCAGCAAACAATTAAAATTTACAAACGACAAATAATTAAAAATAGTCGGGTTGTCTCCCAGTAAGCATTTTTCTTTCAGCTAGTCTTTAAGTTAGACTTTTTCTTTTCTTCTCAGCTTTATTCCTCTATAATCGCTCGCACTCGTCCCTACGTGCGAATTTCTTCATAATCTTTTTGGCATGACACAAACTTCTTGCAAAACGGCATGCCTAGCACAACACCACTTGTTACATCCATATCGTCAATGATCGTGAAACCTAAAATAACAGAAAAATTCCCAACGAAAATAGGTATGTCTATCAAAGTTCCGGCTAGATCCTTCCCTTCATGATCACCTTCGTCCTTAATTATAGAATTGTAAAAATGTTTGGTCATCATATTAATGGACAAGGTAGGGAGGAAGTCAGCATTAACATTTTTATACCCAATCATACAAGAAAATTTCATTTTGTAACAATATTTGTTAGTAGGCTCATTGACAATAACATTTTCATTAATGGTTGGCTTAAAGTTATCATCTTGATTTATCATAGGTTTTAGAGGCACATCCAAATCATTTAATTCAATATAATCACCATAGTGTGGGTCGAATGACTTATTAACAGCCTCTCCTATAAGCTTAGTTTTGAAATCAAGATTTGTTCTTAACATATAGACCCTCCTAGTTATGCTAGTAGTAGGTTTAATGCTTTTAAAAACATTTTTCTCTTCCCCAACCCTTAAAGTAATTTTCTTTTTAAAAACATCTATCTTGGCATGAGAGGTAGACAAAAATGGTCATCCGAGGATCAAAGGGACATCGTCATCCTCAGGTATGTCCAAGATAATAATGTCTATAGGGAAAGTAAATTTACCAATCCTAACTAGCACATTTTCAGCAATACCCCTTGGATGTTTAATTGTTCTGTCAGCCAGTTTAATAGTTAACCTAGTGTGAGCTAAATCTCTTAAACCAAGGTTGGTGTAGGTAGAAAATGGCATAACACTTACACTTGCTCCTAGGTCAACAAGGGCTTTATCAAAATAAATATTATAAATAAAACAGGGTAGAGTAAAACTTCCTGCATCCTTTTCTTTCTGAGGCAAGGTGTTTTCATAAAGTGTGGTCCTAATTGATTAGGTTTCCAGAATCTTCAGTTCATGTGCCTCCTTTCACTTATCACAGCAGTAATCATGTAGTCGCCTAGGAAAGGGGACTATTTTAGAAAATATGTTACTGATCTGTGAGTCTGATACGGCGTATAGGCCTGATTCGATACGGCGTATCCCACTTGAATCAGTTTTAGCAGTTGAAATTGATTTGACATGATCCCCTAGGTTCGTTTCTGTTGAGTTGGGCAGACTTTTGAATCCTCTTTCTTGTAAGACTTTGCTCATCTATCCAATCTGAATCTCTAAGGTCTTAATTGAAGCTCTTTGATTTCTAATAGCTATATCGGTAGAAGCTCGAATTTCTTTGATTATGTTTGAGTTCTCCTCGTGTCTCTTTGTTGGTTCAGCCATGAATTTGGTCACATCGAGTACTCGTGCAACAAATCCATCAGATGGATGGAAGAGATGGATTTGAGATGGCAAAATGTCCATGTTGTCTATGAGGGAAAGAAGGTTTTGAAGGGAATACAATAAGGAAGCTTATGTTAATGGCACAGGCGACTATTGTTTTGGATGAGTCAAAGTGGATGAGTGCTTAACAACCACAAGAGGGGACATTTTACTAGGGAGTGTAGAGCTCCAAGAAATCAAGACAACAAGAACAAGGAAAGCTCGAAAAGGAGTGTTCCTATAGACACATCTACTTCCACAGCTTTGGTGTCATGTGATGGTCTTGGTGGAATTATGACTGGAGTGATTAGGCAAATTAGGATAGGGCTAATTATGCCTCATGGCTTTCTCATCTTAAACGTCTTGATTAGAGGTTCCAATGATTCTATTTGTTCAAAATCTTGTTTGGAAACTGTTGAACTTCTTAAATCTTCAAAATGAGTTAAACTATTAAAAGTTTTAAGAAAATCTGGAGTTTAATGGTTTCTTAGTTATAAGACGGTTTAGAGTCAGTGGAAAGAAAAACTTGAAGGTTCTAAAGCATTGAGTCTTTATTTATAAGTATTAAGGGCTTAAATTTTGAATTTATTATAGGAGAATATAAATATTTAGAGAGCTTAGGAAGAAACTTAAAATAGATCAAAAAGAAAAAGATGGCATTCAACTTAATGTAGATAAATTTGAAAATGCATCTAAAAGTTTAAACAAGCTCATAGAGTGTCAGATAGTTGACAATTGCAAGAAAGGTTTAGGCTATGAAAATTATAATGCAGTTCCACCTCCCTACACAGGAAATTTCATGCCTCCAACACCTGACTTGTCTTTTACTGGTTTAGATGAGTTTGTTAATGAGCCTGTAGTTGAGAACTGTAAAGCTATGTCTAGTGAAGAAGAGCCTAAGGTAGTTAGGAAGTATGATGATGCCCCAAGTATTGAAGAATGGGTGTCAGATGATGAGGAAGAGGATGTGTCTCAGCCTAAAACTAAAAAGAAAACAGTTAGGCCTAGTATTGTTAAGAAAGAGTTTGTCAAATCTAAACAACAAGAAAAAACTGCTAGGAAAACTATTAAACTAGTTGAGCAACATAGGAAAAACCACCTAACAGTTCCAAGAGGCAATCAAAGATATTTTGAACAATATGATTTTACTCAAAATTACTAGAAAGCCAATTTTTAAGATGTTTAATAAGGCTTGTTATGTATGTGGAAGCTTTGATCATTTGTAGGTTGATTGCAATTACCATCAAAAACAGTTTCAAAATCAAAGGATGGTAAAACCTGTTTGGAACAATGCTCAAAGGGTGAATCATCAAAACTTTGCTAAAAAGACTCACCCCTATGCTAAAAAGAACATGGTTCCAAGAGCAGTACTAATGAAGTCTGGTTTAGTATCAATTAATACAGCTAGACAAAATATTTCAAAAAGAGCGGTATTGGTTAATACTGCTAGACAAGTAAATGATACTCACTCAAAAACAATAATGAATGCCGCTAGACCAATATTATAGCTTTATAAAACAGCACATTCAACTGTTAAGAGACCCATTCATAAGAACACAACATTTAAAAAAAGTAATATTAATCAAAGGGTTAATTCTGTTTGGATAAGAAATTTAATACTGTAAGGCCAAAAGCAGTAGTTAGGTTGTAAGGGAAAATAATTATAATGCTAGTTAAGGCACTCAGCTCTTTTTGTTGGGTTTGGAAACCAAAGTATAAGGTTTTAGACCATGTTTCTAAACATAACAGTGAATTAATCACCCTAAAAAAGTTTGATTATATTGATGCATAAGGCAGATCCAAGTCAGTGATGGCTTGGGTCCCCAAATGAAACTGATTTTCCTATCTAATATGTAGGTCAATCTACAAATGGATTTACAGGATCAAGGAGTGATTGATAGTGGATGCTCAAGGCACATGACAGGGAACATGTCCTATCTTATAGACTATGAAGAGATAGATGGAGGATATGTTGCTTTTGGAGGGAACCCCAAAGGAGGGAAAATCACAGGAAAAGGTACCATTAAAACTGGTAATCTAGATTTTGAAAATGTGTATTTTGTGAGAGAGTTAAAGTTTAATCTCTTTAGTGTCTCACAAATGTGTGATAAAAAGAATAGTGTTCTTTTTAATGACACTGAATGTATTGTTTTATCTCCAAACTTTAAGTTAATTGATGAAAGTCAAGTTTTACTTAGAGTTCCTAGAAAGAACAATATGTATAGTGTTGATTTAAAGAACATAGTTCCTAAAGGAGGTTTAACTTGCCTTTTTGCAAAAGCCACATCTGATGAATCTAAACTTTGGCATAGAAGGCTAGGTCACTTAAATTTTAAAACCATGAATAAATTGGTTAAGGGAAATCTTGTAAGAGGTTTACCTTCCAAACTTTTTGAAAATGATCAAACCTGTGTTGCTTGTCAAAAGGGAAAGCAGCACAGAGCCTCTTGTAAGTCCAAAACAGAGAACTCAATCAGTCTTCCTTTACATTTGTTGCATATGGACTTGTTTGGTCCAACATTTGTAAAAATCCTTATGAAGAAAATGTATTGCCTAGTTGTCACAGATGATTACAGTAGGTTTACACGGGTTTTCTTTTTAGCTTCTAAGGATGAGACCAGTGGCATTCTTAGGTCCTTTATAACTAGGATAGAGAATCTAGTAGATCACAAGTTTAAGGTGATTAGATGTGATAATGAAACTTAATTCAAAAACAGAGAAATGAATCAGTTTTGTGAGATGAAGAGTATTTTTGAGACAATTTAGTGTAGCTAGAACTCCTCAACAAAATAGAGTTGCTAAGAGGAGGAATAGGACACTAATTGAGGCTGCTAGGACTATGGAAAGGGTGGAATCCAAATGATGTTCATGACATAAAAGACATGATTCAAAGTAAAGCTATTCTAGGAAATTTTGCAAAGATAATGACTTCTGATGCTAATACGCCGTATATGTTTTGCCAAATATGTCGTATATGACTCGCAAAGTCCAAATACGATGTATCTGTTTAAAAGGTTAGATACGTCGTATTCAACTGGTGAATACGCCGTATCACCAGAACAGAATATAAACGATGCTTGAATTTAAACACACAATTAAATCACATGATTAAATTAATTACAAACAGAATTAAATTATTCTAAACTAATGGTTAGAAATGCGGATAAAATTAAAGGTTAAACTTTTTCACTCCCCGGCAACTGCACCAAAAACTTGATGTGCTGTCGTGTAGGGTCAATTTATTGATTACCAAGTTTTAAATTTATATTTAGCCGACTTATCCTAAAACAACACTTTAACGGGCAGTGTACTCGATCGGGTGGAGTTTCGTGGTAAGTAGGGTGTCGAACACTAAGAGCGAGGTCGTTAACCTTATATTCTATCAGTATTTTAATTACTCTAATTAAGTTAATTCTAATTACTTGTTAATCCTATGCTATATATGTTTCCAATGGTAATGAGGGGTTTTCAGCCTAAGAGACTAGCACAGGTTTTATGGTGACAATAATCAATTCTAAACACAATAAACATGCAAGAAAACAATCAGAAGATAAAAGAGTGGTACAAGCCAAATGATAGAAAACCATATTAGCCATATTAAATCCGATTAAACGCTGGTTTGCTTATTTAGTGCAATGATATCTTATCTCGAAGCGGCATATCATTCTTAAGACTTAGGCGGGACATCATCATAAGACCTAGACACGCTGAATCCTGTCACAATTAACGTATCCGCATAAAGCATCCTTTTAGTTTATTTATAATCTATCTAGGGATTAAAGCAATGGTGATCTTGTCTAAAACCTTCTATCCACGGTTACTTTACCACACTTACAATTTGTCGGTGTTTTTTGATACTTGGTAGTTCTCTGTTTAAATCTTTATCAATTAATTTAGAACATTACTTGTTTGAAACATTACGGGTCACTGCCGGTCCTACTAAGCTCATAATTTAAGGAACAAAGACGAAACATTATTGTGACATATTGGTCGTCAGTATTATTAAAAACATGATATGGTGTAGCTTATTCCCCAGTATCTAGTTCACTTGTTAGGCATAACTAGACCCAGTTGAATGATAGGTCGCATATTCAAACACGTTGACATGGTATCATGTGCTAAACATAATTAAACTTTCAACGATAAATTAAGAAAATCAATTTAATAACAAAACCTAACGTAGATTCTTCTTGAATTATAGTAATACCCTAGGGTATTAGCCATAAACCATTGTAATATTATACAAGCGTGATCAATTAACCAATGTAAACTAAACGTTTTACCGACCGATACCAAAAATTAAATGATTACAAGAGTATAGGAATTACACGGTGTCTTCTATGGATTCGTGATCGATGCTTGACCTTTGGTTGCTCTTATTTTCTTTAGAAAATCGTGTTTTATGTGTATGGTATAGAGAATATGATTTTGCACACTGAAAACTCGTTTTTAAGTCTTCTATTTATAGTGTCTGAAAAAGACTAGTAACGAGTATTAAGCTAGGCCATTACTGAGTATTGGGGTTAATTTCCCTTTGGAAGAAGTGTGCGGCTAAGTTTTTAAATCAATCAAATATTCATTCTCAAAATATAATTATCTCCGTATCTTTGAATGTCTATCCAGCTGGATACGGCGTATGGAAGAAGAGTGATACGCCGTATTGGGAATTGTTTATACGCGTTTTCTTGTGAAGAGTTGGCGCTGATACACCGTATCTCTTTTTTGGATACGGTGTATTGGTCAGAAATAAGCAATCTTTAAATATCATCGTTTTGGCTCCAAAATATGCGCCTTTTAGCATGTCTTCACAAATCACTCCTTAATTACTGCAAATAACAATTTTAAGCAATTATAGTACAAATTCATGCAATTTTTTATATAAAAATAGGTATCTTTTTCGGATTAAATGATTAATCTTAAATTTGTACACATTATTTGATGTCATCAGTGGGCTCCTTCTTCACTGGTAGCCTCTAAAGATGTTAGGCCACTAGCTGCTTGTTGTGCCTCTTTATGTATTTCACCAACCACTAGAGTAGGAGGAGAAGGATGGCTTGGGCTTTTGTCCTTGGCTGAACTGGACTTAGTTTTTGTTTCTGATTGGCCAATTTTGGATTTGGATGCCTCAGTCTAGGATTCAGATGTGTGTTTTAAAGATTGTTTTCTTCTGAGTCCACTTTTAGCTTCAGGCTTTTTGCCTTGGGGAACCTCCTCAGCTTGTGAGGAAGGTTTTGGAGCTTTGGAGACCACATGCACATCTAACTTGCAGATGGCCTTCATGTGGGTAGTGAAGGGAGGTTCTTCAGGTTGGTTTGGCTTTAGTGTACAGTTGTGAACACTGAAGACCTGAGTGGGGTTTATGGTGAGCTCATCCTTATCATATTCAGGCATCATATGTTCAAGTAGAAGAGATATAAACCTAGGATAGGGAACAATCTTTTCCTTTGTCTACTTGTTCAGCTTATGAATTAGATCCTCCCATATTAACTTGGCATAATCTACTAATGTACAATATTGGCCAACCCATTACAACATTTGGCATCTATTGGATATTTGATCTAGGGCTCACTGTTTTCACACCTAACAATGAAATGATTTGACCAGCACGTAACTCCACCTTGGTGGAATGACAAACTCTTTTTTTAGGGAGTTAATTTTGCCCCAATCTCCCTATTGTATCCTATTGTTGCAAACCATGGTCTTACTATTGTTATAGAGGGTAGGGGAAACATACATACTTGAGTGAGGTAGTATTGTGCCTAAGAGTATTTCTAAATGTCGGTAATTCCTATGTCTCCTTTAAACTCCACCTGGGTGTGGTACCCAAACCTTAGAGTCTTCTGAGGTCTTTACAGTATACCAAAATTCACTCAGGTACTCTTTGTATTAAGTTGGGACTCTTGTAAATGCTTCCTTTAGACAACATTTAGAAATGAAGTCTGACACATCCTTAAAGTATTCTTGGTTAGGGTGTGAGGGATATAGAAGTACAACTTCATTGTTGGTGGTGAAGGCAATCTCCTGAGAGGTGAACTCAACCTGAGTTGCAGGTAAGAAAGGGTTTGGGCTTTTGGGTTTGTCAAGAGTGACAGGTTCTTCTTTGGGAGGTGATTTCAGGTGATGATGGTATTTGTGATGATGATTTATGCCGTTTGTGGATAGGTTAGGGTTTTGGAGATTGTGAGATGGTTTTGAGTGTGTGCGTTGTGTTGTTGTTGGTGATTGGCGAAAAGTGAGTTATTGAATGGTTTGTTGTGATTTATATGATTGATGAAGTTACAATTTTTATTTGAGAAAATGTAATTATCTTTTGAGGTTGTGAAGTTATAGGAATGTTTAGGGTTTGTTTTTAACATGTGTGCTAAACTTTGTATTTAATGAGAGTCAGCAAGCTTGCCTCTGCACATAGAACAGTAGAGCACATATATATAATGCAATAAGTAGGTGAGAAGAAAGAGGATGAGGTTATTTTACTTTTAGATTTTTCTTTTTAAAATATTATTATTTATTGTTAAAAATCACACTTTTAAAATAAAATACTGACTTTAGATTGTTGTTTGAAACAAGCTGGACTAGGTTCTGGTTCTGTTGTATGTCATGCTGAAAGATTATGTAATATTTATTATCATCCAATCTTTCAGCGAAGGAGATTATTAAAAAACCACAAATGCTCATGCAAATCCCTGAATGAGACATATATGATTGCTTAGTTACTTCACTCGAGAGATAGCTAAAGATTTAGATAAATTTATTTGTCTAAACTGAACTGAAGAAAATGAACTAGTTTTGTTCAGTTCTTGACTTGACCAATATCAGTGCTCCAGTGAAGGCGACAAAACCATACATGCTCATGCAAATCCATGAATGAGACATATGTGATTGCTCAGTTACTTCACTTAAGCAAGCTAGAGGTTATATGTAAAAACTAAACTGATGTTTAACATGAAAGTTTATTCAGTTTTGGATGAAAGCGTTGAAGCTTCAGTTTTCTTCAGGCGGTACTAAAGCTTTAGGTTTTGAATCAATGTTTAGCATACCTAGTTCAACAATCAATCTTTTAAAAGTTGGCTATTAGAAGGGAGTGGTAATGATATCAAACAAGTGATATTTGAGTGGGAATGAAATGTAATTCAATGTCCCCTTTTAGAATATGATCTCTGATAAAGTGATATCTGATATCAATATGCTTTGTTCTTGAGTGCAGAACTGGATTGTTTGAGATTGCAATAGCACTAGTGTTATCACAAAATATGGGTACCTTTTCATATATGATGTCATAGTCAGTGAGTTGACTTTTCATTCCAAATAATTTGTTGGCCACAACATCAGCTGCAACATCCATTTTCAGCTTAGCTTGATGACATAGCTACAGATTGTTGCTTTTTAGCACTCCAGCACACAAGTTTGCCTCCTAGCAACTGACAAGCACCTGAGGTGCTTTTCCTGTCCATGTTGCAACCAGCATAATAAGAGTCTGAGTATCCTTTTAGGTCAAAACCTGAATATTTTAGATACCACAAACTAGGACTGGGAGTACCTTTTAGGTACCTAAAATTTCTCTTAGCAGCAATAAGGTGGTATTCCTTAGGATTTGCTGGATATCTTGCACAGAGACAAGTTAAGAATTGAATGTCAGGTCTGCTTGTAGTTAGGTATATTAGTGATCCAATCATACCTCTATACTGAGTCTCATTTACAGCTTTGCCACTGAGATCAGGTCCTAAGTTGTTAGGGGGTACCATTAGAGTTTTCATTGATGAACCATTTATGTCATACCTTTTTAGCAGATCCTTGACATATTTTTTTGGTTGATTGAAATGCCTCTTTCAGATTGTTTAATCTTAAATCCAAGGAAATAGGTGAGGACACCCATCATACTCATTTCATATCTTTGAGTCATCGGTTTAGCAAATTGTTTGCACAATTTTATGCTGGTGGACCCAAAGATAATGTCATCAACATAAATTTGAACCAGAATCACATCAGTTTGAGTTTTGTAGACGAACATGATGTTGTCTATCTTTCCTCTTACAAACTTGTGTTCGGTGAGAAAGGTTGAGAGAGTTTCATACCATGCTCTTGGAGCTTTTTTAAGTCCGTAAAGGGCTTTGTCCAATTTGCATACATGATTTGGGAACTCATTGCTCTCAAAACCTGGAGGTTGTTTGACATAAACTTCTTCTTTTAGTTTACCATTGAGGAATGCACTTTTGACATCCATTTGATAAATAATGAAGTTCATGTATATGGCAAAGGCAAGAAAGATTCTTATTGATTCAAGTCTTGCAACTGGATCAAAGGTCTCATCATAATATATGCCTTCTTGCTAATTGTAGCCTTGAGCTACAAGTCTTGCCTTGTTTTTGATGACAATTCCAGTTTCATCCCTTTTGTTTCTGAAAACCCATTTTGAGCCAATTATGGTTTTGCCATAAGGTGCAGAACTAATGTCCAGACTTTGTTTCTGGCAAATTAGTTTAGTTCATCTTGCATGGCATCAACCCATCCAGGATGCTTTAGTTCTTTAGAAACCATTTTAGGTTCTTTTTCATAGAGAAAATCTACAAAGAGACATTCATGAGCTGAAGCAGCACTAAGTTGTTTGGTCATGGATCTTGTAAGCATTCTAGCCCTTGGATTTCCAATGATATTAACTAGCTCAATGTGTTTATCCTGAGACCATCTGTCTGGAGAGTGGAGTTCCACTGATGGAATGGGTTAGGGGTTAGATTGGATTGAAAATTGATCTTGACTAAATAATCTTACATTTGGAGAGGATGAGTGTTCAGAGATATGAATATGTTTAGTGTTTGGGAGATTATCAATGATTTTTTCATCATTGTTATGATTGGAATGTTCAGACAGATTATCATTTAAGATTTCATCAGTCTGAGCAGTTTGATCATTTTGATCAGTTTGACCATTTTGTTTTGATGAAACTTCAGTTTCAAGGACAACTGGTTTAGGACTTTCATAGGATTCTATGAAGGATACATCATTTCTGTTTTATTTTGTTTTGATACCTTTGAGAAGGCTCATAAGGATGAAGATATTCATCAGGTGGAATCATTGATTGTTTAACCAGCTAGATACGGCGTATGTATTCAGTAGGATATGCCATATTGGGTGTTGAACGTACGCGTTTTCTTGTGAAGTCCAGGCGCTGATACGCCGTATCTTCTTTTCTAGATACGGCGTATGTAGTCATAAATAAGCAATCTTCAAATATCATCGTTTAAGCTCTAAAATGTGCGCCTTTTAGCTTGTCTTCACAATGTTCTCCATAATTACTGAATTAACAACTTTAAGCAATTAAGTAACAATTCTTGCAATAATTATATAAAAGTGGGTCATTTACTTAGGATAAATGATGCTATAAAAGTAACGTTATTTGATGTCATCGCATGCAGTGGCTACAGCTTCAGTCTAGTATTGTTTTGAGAAGACTGACCCTAAAAGCATTGTTCTTGCAGCTTTTATGAGGGTTTTATTTTTCCTTTCAGCAACACCATTTTGTTCAGGTGTGTAGGGAGAGGAAAAGTTTTGAGAAATCCCTTTTTCATCATAGAAGTTCACAAGGATGCTATTTCTGAATTCAGTTCCATTGTCAGATCTGAGTTGTTTGACTTTGATGTCATTTTGATTTTCAACTCTTTTGATGAAGGACATTATGGTTTCAGGTGCTTGACTTTTCTTTTTTAAGAAGTATACCTAGGTGTACCTTGAGTACTCATCAATAATGACAAGGGTATACTTTTCATGGTTAATGGACCTAGGAGTTACAGGTCCAAATAAATCCATGTGAAAAAGGATGAAGACATTTCTTGATAGAAGATGTATGTTTTGTTTTGAAGCTGGCCCTATGATGCTTTCCCTTTTCACATGATTAACATGGTTTGTCCTTTGAGTAACAGTGGGGAAGGACCAATAACAAGATTTTGTTTTTGCCAGTTTGTTGATGTTTGTAGTTTAGTGAGAAAACAGTCTTTATGCAAAGCCAATGAGATTGTAAGAGACTTTGGTAATGAAACAAGATTCTTTGTGCAAAGATTCATGTCAAGAACATATACATCTCTTACTCTTGGAGCAATCATTACAACTTCTTTGTTGGAGTTGAAGATTGTTCCTCTTTTCTCATCAAACTACACAATATATTTAGCATCACAGAGTTGATTGATGCTAATTAAATTATACTTAAGACCATTTGCAAATGCTACCTTTGTGAAAACTATACCATTACATTTGATAGAGCCATAACCTTTAGTTGTGCATGTAGAGTCATCTCCAAACACCACTTTAGGTCTGGTTTGTCTCTACCATATTTGTGAATGAAATTCTTGAACTCTAGTTTATATGCCATGAGCATCTACTGTCTAGGTACCAGATGGGCTTCCTGATGTCACGCTGCACAAATACATTCAGAATGGTTAGTTTTGCTTATAAACCTACATTTTAGTGGGAGTCTTGGATCTGTTAGCATTTGATAATTCAACCCTAGTTGGTTTTAGAGCTTCAGCCTTTTTGGCTTGAAGTGCTTCACCTCTTCTGAACCATTCAATATCATAGTGATCAGTTGTGGTATGTGTTGAGTGACCACAAGCTTCACATCTTTTGAAAGTGTGTTGAGGATTTCTTGGATTGATCTCTCTTTTTTAAAGAGATAATCTTGTTATGAACATTTGTGTCATGGTCATAACTTCCACATAATCCACATATGGGATAGTATAAACACTCATTAGATAAATGATCTATACATCCACAGTGTATGCAAGGTGGAAAGAAGCGTTTTGATGGTCTTGGGATTTTACATCTTGATGAAGATCTACCCAGACTTTTGAGATGCTGAGACATGTTCATGGTGGAAATGTATTCAGCATGATTACAGGTTATGTGATCAGTTCTCTCATAATTTTTACAAAACAAAACTTTATAACAATTCTCAGAGAGATGATTATTTAAGCTACACAGATCACAACTCCTTTTGAATTGTGTTTTGTATTTGTTTTGAAGTGCATTTTGTGGAACCTGTTGTGGTTGATTATCTCTGGAGTAAGATGACTAATTGTTGCTAAATTGTAATTTTAGGTCGTTTAGTTCTTTCATTACAATAGCCAAAGGAGGATCATCTTCAATTTTCACACTCTTTATTTTACCAGCAGGAGCTGAGTTAACATTTGAAGCTGAAGAGCTTTTGTTAACCTTAGCAGGAGCTGAGGATGGTTTATTTATTATGACACCTTTTAAAGTTTTAGCTTTGAATGTGAATTTTGACCTCAAAATTGATTTGATAGTCTTTGGTCCAGAAACAGGTTCAGCACCATCCAACTTCTTTAGTGGAGGAAGAAGGGTGCTACAGACTAAAGATTCATTCGTTGAATCATAATCAGTCGCTGAAGATTTAGTGACAGCAACAGGAGGATCAGTTGTGTTTTTTTGTGACTCAACTGGGAGTATCCTACCAGTATCATGATTTGGAAAAATAAAACCTTCAGCTTCAGACAACCAAGGTCTTTCAACACCAGGTATGGACACTTTTGTGTCATTAGCTAAAGATTTTACAAAGACTAGGTCTTTTTGCCCAGAACTAGAGGGATCTTCAATGAGTTGATTAACTCCCAGAATTCTCTTCTTTTGAGAGGGAATTTGTTCATTGATACACTAATTTACTTTATTAGAACTGTTAAGCCAAGTTTCAGTGATTGATGTTACCTCTTTCAGTTATGTTCTTAAGTTTTTGTTCTCTTTGAGAATCTCAGTGTTTACATGCTGCATGGTAAGAAAATCAAGTTTTGCTTGTTTTAATACTAAAAGATGTTCTTTGCATGCATTCAGTTTATGAACAAGATCTCTATGTTTTGACAAAAGATTATTCTTTTTTTCTTCAACATAAAGATCGATACATAAATAATCTAGATAGATTTTTCTATCATTATTATCTTCCATTTCAAGACGAGTGTGTACCTTTCTCATGGAGATCTTCACCCATTCACCATTTCTGGCACCTTCTTTGCTGATAGCATCATTTTCTTCAGCTAGTGCCATAAGTACTTTAACCTCTACTATCTCATTGTCATATGATGACACTTCTTCTTCATCCTATTCATAGGCTTCAGCGATAAGACCTTTGTTTTTAACAGTTATGGATTTGGAAGCTGAAGCACTTGAACTTAGGAGAGCCAGTTTAGCCTTGACTTTGTTGTATTTAGCTTCAAAGTCTTTGGTAGGCCTTAGTTCTGGTTTGTGTTGAGAGGAACTAAGAGGTTTTGGTTGAAATGGTGATTGATATGAGTGAACTGAAGTTTTTGACCAGCAGTCTCTTGCAAAATGACCTTTCTTTCCACATTTGTGGCATTTAGTTTGGTCAGTTGCTTTTTCATTGCTTAACCTTTGAGTACCCTTTTGAAGAACCTTTTAGACTTGGCTAAAAGAACTCTTGCTTGATATTCTTCTTCTAGGTCATTCAGGTACTCATGACTGCTTCTTGTATCCTATTCATCATCAGTATTATCTTAAAAGTCTTGGACAATAGAGGAAGAGAAGAAAGCAGTTAATAAAGGTGTTGCAGAGACAAGAGATTTGTTCTTTTCAGTCTCATAAATACTGTCTATTAGGTTTTCTTCATATTTAAGTTTACCAAATAGAGAAGCAATCTTAGAATCTCTCACATGATTTATGTTTCTAAGAATTTGGCAAAAACTTAGCCACTTCTCTGGTAACCCATTTATAAAACCAATATTTATTTCAAGCTTTGAAAGTTTGATGCCATCATTTACAAACTCATCCATCAAAGCTTTATATCTGGTGAAATTTTATGTTAGTGATTCACTTTCTTTGAATTTGAAGGTATTTTTACACAACTTTAGGTCTGTGACCCTACTTTATTTCACATCAGAGAGGCCCTCATGATACAGTATCAAGTCATCCCAGGTTGATTTAGCTGTTAAGCGGTTTATGACAGGATTCATTTGGTCATTTAGAAGGACAGACATGATGAGACTTTTGAGTCGCTGATCTAAGTTAGCATCCTTTCTCTCATCTCTAGTCCATTGTCCTTCTGGCTTCCTTTGGCCAACTGTCATAGGGATAAAAGGACCATTTTTGATGATGTTTTCAAATTGAGGTTCAATACCAAGGATGTGGCACATGAACCTCTTTTTCTAGTTGGTGAAATTTTCCACCTCTAGTACAGGAGCGGCATTTAATTGGTCACCCTTATATTCAAGAGTCTGTGGTACTTCTAATGCTGACATTTAAGATGGATCTTGATTTTAAAAATCTTTTGAGCAGTTATAAAAACTTTGAAAAGGTTTTATAAGTCACACCCCTCTAATACCACTTGTGGCCCCTTGGAATCTTATATAACGTTTATCAAGTTAAAATAATCACATTCCATGGCAACGAAGTGAGTTTTAAACAGATATATATAAAGAATATAAAGAACAAGTTTAAAACACACAGAAGTACTTTTCAACGTATAGGTTCTTATTAGAATCAAATAAAGAATCTATGACACACCTTGCTTGCGAAATAGCAACGTGGTTGAATAACAATTGGGTGTTATTAAGAGAGTAAGAAAACAAACAACTTATGACTAAACTAAAGCTTCAGCTTTCAGTAGTACCGTTTAGTTTGTTTGAGAGATAAATGAACTCTTCAATGCGTATCACATTAATTGGAAGAGATAACATTTACTCTGGGAATCCCTTTCCTTTTATAGGAAAAAGGATTAGGGTTTACAAGTTAACATAGTATGCGTGTCATGCATCCAATGGGTGGTTGAGATACCATTTAATGCAGGCGTGCTCTAAAGTACCAGGTACAGTCCTTTAAGGAAAGTTGTTGTACTTCTATACCAAATTTAGAAGTACCTTTTCCCATAGACATTGCTTTATTCTTTTGACATAAAGCAATCTTTTCCCGCCTTGTAAACCTTCTATAAGTGAAACAAACATTTCAATCTTCTATTAAGGAGATAGACAACGTTCAGCTTGGAATTGTCAACCAGGTTGAACTAAAGCTCTTTACATAGGCCTTCTTTAGTTTCTAATCCGCTGCATAAACTGAAGTGAAGATACTTCCCAATCTTCTAAGGACCTGAAGAGCTAAAGCTGAAGAAACTTCAGCGACTCAAACTGAAAGACTTCAGCTTGAGTAAAACTTAGGGGATTTTATGTTTAGATCTACTAAGATACTAAAGGGCTCAGGAACTGAACCCAACAAAACAAAAGAGATTTGATATAATAGTAACTTGATTGTTTGAGTGACACATTTGATTAAGTTAAACCAAGATAAGTCTTAAGTTGAAACCAGTTAATTTGTGAAAACGCTTTCTGACGATAAATCCTTTTTATAAGTTAAAGTCCTAAAGTCGAAGATCGAAATTACTGCCATTGCTTATGAATTATATGAAACTAACCGAGTAGTCATATTTCCTTATTATTGAATCCATCTTAAAAGTTATTAATAATTGTTTTAAAATTCCTGATTATTCGAACACTAATCAAATCCCTGTGGACGACCTCGTCTTACCTTAAATCTTATACTACATATGTGGGTTATACTTTTACCCGTGTGTTTCCATTTCATAAACCGGTAATTTCAGTCTTATAAATTTAAGGCTTTTGAAACACATCAAAGTTTTTGGCGCCGCTACCAGGGATTTCATGAATTCCTTGGAATATGTGATATGTTTAAATACATGGACACCAAAAATGAAGCCGTATGCCTGATGATGTTTCCCCTATCACTCACGCGTGAAGAAAAAAACATGGCTGGATGAACTCAACGAAGGAACTATCAAAATGTGGGATGAATTTTGAACCGCTTTCATTAGCAGATTCTTTCCCCCAGCTCTTTTCGATCGACTCCTCAGAGAAATCCAAGCCTTTTCTCAACATGAAAATGAAACCTTAACCGAAGCTTGGCTCAATTTTTATTCCCTTCTGATTTTGTGATCATCAATAGGACCCTTAATGAAACTATTACCGTTAGGCTGACCCTTTCTAAGCTAACCATTCATTCCAAAATCCATGTCTTTAACAGGGAAATTTCACTTAGGGTAGGTAACGATAGGATTATGTTTGACATAGAGAAAAAAGACCCTAACTTTATGATCCTTACGGAAAAAATCCTTATGATAAATTCAATCAGTAATAATAAACCTAGATCCCCTCAGGAAACCCATCTTCGAAATCATTAAAAACAGATAATTTGCAGGATAGGCAAGAACAACAGGTTAAAAAGAAATTAAGGCTACGAATACACTTCTGTCAAACAGTTTTGTAAACCTATTATGCAAACTTATAATGGAAAGGTGAGGATGTGGCCCACCTGTGACTCTGACAAGAGTATTTGCGACGGAGGGGTCAAAATCTACGAAGAACTAAGGGCGGAATTTCAGAATCTTGGTACTGTCAAACATGATAGTGAAAAGAAAAAATATGAAAGGGGTGGAACTATCATTTCCGATTTGCTATTAATCCGATATGGTAGGCTGTTAGCTGAATAACTTAAATTTGGGACAAAGTACACCATTTGGAATAGGTAAAAAGAAATCACATGATAACAAACCTAGGCCTAAGGACTACACCTTTAGAGAATGGATGATAGTTAAGTGGGACACATAAATGTGAACGAATCAGTAAAGAAGGCCTTGTTGAAATCTTGGGTCATCGATTGTTTCAAAGAAGCATTGGATCCTGACAAAGACCCAATGGAAAGAAGCTTTGATGATTATAAGTGGGTGTTTGATCTTGAAATCGAGCAACTAGCCGATGAATATGAATTAGGAATTGGAAAGAAGGGTCATATTCTTGATATGATATGGGAAAACTATAAGAATATCTAAGTAAGGCAACAATGATGGGACAATTATTGGTTAGAAGAGACGAAAAAAGAAAATGGAGATAAGAAATATGATCCACATAGGTTCACATGGAAACTTTTGAAATAACCAGATATTTATTTGATAATGGGAATAGCTTCATTTGTGTTACCGACGAAATAAAAGACACCTTGTCCCTTTAGGAAGAGCAAATGGATCAAGATTCATGAGGATGATTAGGAAAGAAATGAACACAGATGCAAGCACCAAAGAAGAGACGTAGAATGTCTTGAGTCTTACATAAAGAATCCTTAATAAAAAAAAGTGCTTGTCGGGAGAAAACCCCTCTTTTATTTTCTGCATTTTAGTTGGTTTTTTTGTTTCTCACTTTGATTTGCAGGTTCTCACAACAAGAAAATGGAATTCTAGGTCTTTTCAACTCGTTCTTATGTGGTAAAAATGTTATTGTATAGGCGTAACCACTTTGGTTACATCGTAACAAACGTATTTATGGCTTGACCTCCTGTCTGAGTTACGCCGTAACCTTTCTTAATTCAAATTTTTTTAATTTTACAACCACATGATTACGGCGTATCCAAACTCAAGATTACGCCGTAATCCCTTTTTGAAAACCCGAAATTAATTTGAAACTTTTGCAAAACCTGATATGATTAAGTGAACTTTATGGGTATGTTCCTTGGAAACCCTCACGAGACTTCACTCGTCCACTTAGGCCACCAAATGGTTTAAAAGGCTTGTGGCATATGCTAAATGCAACCGTGATTCCTACGAAATTAAGTTAGGTTTTCATGTATATTTCTATTTTAAACGTTTAATGCTTTTTGTTGTCTAGTGATTTGAAGGGATATGCGTTTGCTCAGGATGCAAGGGTCAAGTGATGATCTCTTGCCATTATTATCTGATGATTAGAGCAATGCTTAAGGGAGTTTTTTTGCTCTAATTCTATTCTTATGCTGGTAATTTCATTTTCTTAAATGTATAATAGGGACATTGTACAAACCAAGTGGGGGATGGGAGTAGAATTACCACTTGACCTATATTTGCCTTTGATTTTCTAGTTTTCTTTGAAAATTTGTACCAATTTTAAAATTTTTGACATGTTTTTCTTACTAAACTATAATGAATCTTTGCCGAGCACACTATTACCCTTTATATCAATTTGTGAGGTTAAGCCTAAAGATTCCGTTTTCATCTATTATACATAAATCAACCAAAAATATGAGTGTGCCAGTAGTATTGTAGACTTTAGAACGTGGCCTGTACATCATTTTGAAACCTAATTGATTAGTTGGATTAGACAATTCAAGAAGGAAACATCTAAGGAATTCACCCAAATAGCCTATATGTGTGTGTTTTTCGAATTGTTACACTGACTTGTCAATTTCCCGAGTAAAACCATTTGTTGCACTCATATTTAGTGCAAGATACCCCTAGATCACCTTGTCAAGCCAATCCTTGTTTAAACCCTTTATTTTTATGCATCGTTACACCATTTTTCCTTAGCCAACCCTGTAGTATTTATTCACTTTGTATTGAAATCTCTGGCTACTTAAGTCTGTGGTTTGGGGAAATGGGTTTGGAAATTTTGTCCATTCGTGGAAGACCTGTCATTAATGATCTATAAAGACCCCCCTGTATCATCACTTTTGATATTGTTCATCTCAAGTAGGGGGAGATTTATGTTGTATCAATGTTGTAGAGGGCATAATAAAAAAGATATAAAACCCATGTGATATTCATGTTCAAATTTTAACAGATTTTGCATACTATATGCCATCTATGTGCTAAAAAATATAAAGATGGTGCAACTATAAAGTCAATCTTAATGATTTGTGAAGATGGAGTAGTAGGCCCATATGAAGATTCAGATTTTTGGGACTTAGATACTTGAGCTTAAGGATGAACGTTAGCGGTTTATGACAACCTTATATTACTTTAGACTATTTGTTTTGTGTTTATATTTAATATCAATTAAAATATCCACTGTCTTTATCCAGAACTTTTTCCATTCTAATATAAACCTTTGTTTTTTTGCTCGATGAGGGTACTTCAGTGAGCAATCATAAATGTTCATCCGTCATTCGAATCGTGTGTGGTTTTGTCTCCTTGTTGGTGTAACGCTTTTGGTTAAGATGCAATTTAAGGATGTGATGCACACTGTAGCCCAATGTGTACCTTGTAGCCTTTAAGAGTTGTTTACCATAATTCTGCTGGTGGAGATTTGTGTAGTCCAAGCCTATGATAAATACATGCTATGATAGTGCAATTTGAGTGATCACCCTAATAAATGAACAAACTTAGACTAGAATGCGATTTTGAATGATTTTTTAATCCCTTTTTTCGTGGACGTGTTGGCTTTGATGTTTCTAGCATATAAAGTAAATTAAGAATTCATTTCTTCTGACTTTAAATTAGGGAAATCCTCTTTATAAATTATTCTAACGGTTCTACTTGATGGAAGTAAAAGTTGTGGAAGCAAGAAGCGAGGGGGGGGGGGGAATGTTTACAGGTTAATTGGAATTTTAAAATTTTACTTCTAAAATGTTAACTAAATTCGAGTATGTGCTTATATTATTCAACAATATGAACCAACAAGATAGCTATCTACTGTGTAATTAAACTACACAAAGAATATAAAGGAGATAAGGAAATAACGACAAAATAAGAAACAAGATTTTTATTCGTGGTTTGGCCTTGAAGCTCTTCTTCGCCCTACCCACTCCCCGAGTTTCGACTGAGATTTATTATATCAACCAGCTCCCGTCTAGGGCAAAACATAACCATTTACACGTCACTTATGTTATTGTTTAAACTAAGCTAAAATGTCGAGTCACTATCGTTAGCGAGAACCAATCTACACAGACTTTACAAATACTACCGCAATCATAAGATCTACAAATATCACATTTAGACACTATCCGATTCACACAATCACCACAAGATAATTCACAATAAAGAATTTGGATATTAGAAGAAGAAAGGAGAAATCAGTAATCTATAACACTTGTCATTGGACGAAATGACGCGAGCTCGCGCGTCTTGTGACTTATAGTTGATCCTCAAGAAGGAAGAAGGTAGAAGATTGAGATTTGCTATCACTTGAAAACACATTAAACTATGTAAGTGAAGAGAAAGAGGATTGTGTGAAGAAGGAGATTTATCTGGCCTTGTAAAAATTCTGGCAGAAGATGTTTGTTTTGTCTACTGAGGATTTTGTGTAGTTTATAGTATAGAAAGTCCCACGGCTCGTCTGGTGGAGGTCCTGGCGGTCCGCAGTTATTATCTGGGGCCACCTAGGCACTATGGAGGGCCACTAGACTAACGCTCCCCCCTTTTTTGTCTCTTTTGTGGGAAGGTGCTCATGGTGTGTTATTTTTCTGTTTTGGAGGGAAAAAACTAAATTCAAATTTATGTTTTTGAATAAACTTATTTTTATTAATTAAAACTGATTTTTTTGTATTGTGTAGGAAATAAGTTTTGTAGAAATGAGTTGGTTAAGAAGAAAAGAAAAATTTTTTCTTAATCATAATCATGTTTAATAATTTGTTTTATCCATACCTTAAGTGATTTATGTCGAAATGGAAGTTTTATGATTAATAACATTTTAATAGTTTAATTTTCATCGTGAATGTTTTTACATTTTGTCATCTTCAAAACGTAGAGGAGTCGAAAAATATAAATAACGTTTTTAGGCATTATTTGTATTAACAATCTCCCCCTTTTTGATGATGACAAAATATAAACTCATTTTGTATAAAAATAAGATTTTCAAGTTATTAATGAGTTTTAATCCATTTCTCCCCCTTTTGTCAAATCCAAAAAGGTTGATCGTTGAATTATAGAGAAAAAGCGATTGACGATGCCAAGACTCCCCCTTGATGTATACTCCCCCTCGTTTAGGGCACCTAGGGATCAAGCTTATGAGATTTTGCTACAAAACCAAGTTAGAAATACAAGTGCAAGAAAATATTTCTAACAAGTAGCAAGATTACAACAAATACTTAATAAGATAAATTCATTCATAAATAGCAAATTCATATAATAAGGTATAAATTTATAATAATACTAAGAAATGACAAGATAAATTCATACTTAAACGGTATGAATACTACAAGATAAATTAACTAAGCATGTCATAGAAAGACTTTTAAACCTAAAGCTAGAATAGTTGATTCGTGATATCTAGAAGATGGCATAACCAAAAGATGGGTTGTTGATTATTTAGATAAATTAAACATATGATAATGTTAATCATTGTAGGGTGAGAAAGGAGAGGTAGGTGAAGCACGATTTGGTTGTGTATGAGCTTGAGGATTGGGGTGAGTGAGAAGAAATTGAATGAAATTGAGCTCATTCCTTATTGATTGAAATTGATTTCGGGTGTACATGCAACAATGACAAAACCCCAAATGAAAGTTGACTTGGTCAAGAGTAGCGGGATGAATTAAAGGAGGTGATGGAGAGCGTGGAGAAGGTGATATTTAAGAGTAGGTATTGGTTGCATGTTGGAGATTTATTTCAAGGAGTTGAGAAATGTGGTGTAGTTGATTCACCATTTGTTCCCTATTTAGATTGTTGTTAGGTGGTGGAGTTGGTTGAAAGGTAGCTCTTGGTGGAGAAGAAGGTAAGACACTTTGAGATGGTGGTG
>BQNB010041717.1:0-10047 GCA_026074375.1 Tanacetum coccineum
TTTTTCATTAAGTAGATTAATTTTTATCATTTTTCTTAAGTTTAAATTTTCGAAAAATCATAAAAAATAGAAATAATTTATAGAAAAATAAAAAAAATAGTTTTTAGCATTAGAATAAATACTTTTAGGTTTACAATCAGTAAAATTATTTTTACACCTTTTAGATTTCAATTTTCATTTTTGAGCTTTTAATTTTAAGTTTAAAATAGGATTTTAATTTTAAAAATAGTTTTCTGAGTTTTTATGTTATTTTAGACTTTTCTAAGTTTAAAAATTATTTTTCTCAATTTTTAGGACGTAATTTGCTATTTTTTAGGATTTAATTAAAAAACGTCTCTTTTAAGTCATTTTCTATGATTATGACTGTTGTACCATGAAATAATACCCCAGATTAGCTTCCGCTGCAATATGTCAAAAATAGGGGTGTTATAACTGTTGTTCGTCAACATTCACAACCAACAAAACACCCAACAAATCCATGGATTTACAATCATCCACCTTTGTCCTTATTGGATTACATGCACACAATTTTAACATACCATACTTGTCATCGTTAGTGCAAACGATATATTAATCTGAACCGTCTTTGTTAACATTTGGTCAACACCTTCCCTCTCCATTCATGCTCATCCTTCTTTGTTTTTCCATGTTATAAGATTATTTTCATTCACGTCTAAGAGCGTATCATTTTCATATTCATCTTATTTTATTCAACTCTTTTTAGAGTATATATTTTGGCATATCTCGCCAAGATATTAGTAACATTCGTCTTGTTTTAAAATGTTAGATTTAGAGTATGTTTCCTTATCAAATCGTCCTCATCGTCAAAGTCTTACGATAATGTTTATCCTTAAACACCCCAATCATGAAAAGCGTACATAATGCTTAACAAAAAAACCTTGAGGATTTAGGAATCTCTCAATACAACCCTCGACGAAAGTCTATCTAAATTCAAATCATCATCTTAGTTAGATGAGGATATCATAAATAACATGATGTTCTGATGCGTAAATTGTTTTAAATAAATATATGCCAAGTTTTAAATTTATAAAACTCGTCTATCGTTACACGTACTAACGGGTAGAGAACCTGGTCGTTTATAGTGCAGTAGATTGGTAAATCTGAGGTCGTCCCAAGAGCTAAGGTTTAGTAGTTCTAATTTGATGATGTCACCTTTGAAAATGTTTTTAAAGTTGATTTTAATAACTACATGAAAGTAAATGCAATAAAGTAAAGTGATAGAAGTATTCAGGGAGAAAAGCGTGCTACCCTAACCATTTCGTTACTATTGCTATGATTTCATGTTCTTGTGCAATGTTCAATTATAAGTTCCATTAGCGGTTCTAAAATCGACAGACCCAAATTGGCATTTAAGGTCTGTCTTATACTTACTCTGCGATCCCAAATTCCCCTACGATCACACGGGCATGGCATCCAAGTTTGTAGTGGTTAATCCCCAACTATCCTTAAGCCCAAATCTATAATCTATATAGATTATTAACCCCCTCTCAAAGAGTTCCTATGCTTTTTAAGTATTTACTATGGCAAAGGTGGTAATGTGGTAAATTCCTACACTAGGGATAGGTGCCAAGGTACCCTAGTACCCCGCTAATTCTAGGTTCAACCGGGTAAGTCTAATAACAGGATTAACAAGATCTAATCCACCCTTTATACTACCAAAACCCAGGGATCAATGAAAGGCTACAAGGATATCTAACAGAACCATAATTGAACAGGAAACAATAATCATAACAATAGCAAATACATGGTTAGGCCAACACTAAGAGTGCTTAGGCGCTCATGATGACAGTAATGCAAGAATTAATGAAAGTAGACATGGATTGAATCATCATTGTTCTTAGAGTGAATGTTATGAATGATTAAATACAAGAATTAAGTAAAGTGACTTCTCCCTTAGACTTCTGATGGAATGCTTCAGATCTTAAGGGCTTGGTTCACCCCTTGAGACTGTGTTGTGAGTTGTGGAAGTGAGAGATGATGAATGAGCAGGATGAGGGCTCTATTTATATATTTCAAAACTATTACGGTGTAACCCTTATGAGACGTTACGCCGTAACCTTGCTACGTAGGCTTCTAATCTTCTAGGATAAAATGATGTTACGGCGTAACCTTGTCGCCTATGTTACGCTGTAACGCTAACTCGGATAAATCATTTTCTATAAATTTTGAATGTTACAGCGTAAAGTAGGAGAGGCTTTACACCATAAAAGCTGTGATGACTCATTTCTTCTTTAAAATATGTTATGGCAAAATCCTTCGGGGATGTTGTGCCGTAACAAGCCTTGAACTCTTCACTTTAGTGCATTTCATGTCCAAATCCCACGTATTTTGCTAGAATTCTCACTTGGTCCCTGAAAACTAAATATAAACAATTAAGTAACATTTTCAGACATTTATAACATATTTATAATCATTTTCATAGGGAATTTGATATTAAAATGTATTGACTATTTGATGTTATCACTTTCAAAATACGTTAATACTCCTTATCCAAATGACATCTTGGAGGAAGAAGTCATTCTCAAAATAAGGGTGTTGGTCGAGTCTTAGTCCTTAAGCATGTGTCGGTCGAATCTTATCATTGGTTCCTAAACATTGTCGTGTCTTAAGCATACGTCATGATTCTTTTTATCTTTAATTTAGGTTGTTATTACTAAAACAATGATTGCATGTGTCTAAGCTTTGAATTTTCTTTAGTGTCATACTTTAGAGTGCATATACCTAAGACGTGCATGTCTTGTTCCTCGCTAGTGTCTGAGTATTTAATATATATTTTATATTAGATATATTGTATATTTATATATATATGTATGAATATAATTTATGTATATAAATATAGATGTATATATATATTATATGTAATATATATATTATGTATATATATTTATATATAATTTATCTTTTCTATTATTATAACATGAGGTATTTGACCATTTTATTCCACATCATAATGCCATGTCACCATGGATGTCATGTCATCAGTTTTTTTGTTTACCATGTTGATATATTACATCTATGAATGACCTCCTCGTCAATGCCGCATGCACGTAAGTTGATGGGGACTATATGGTAAGTTTTAGATTACTAAGACGTTTATTGCTATATTGAATCAATGATCTTTATTATATTATGGTATATAATCCATATAATGTGTATGCATGAAGTATGTATATAAATATTAGTACACCGGCCATGCAAGAATTTATATCATCGATCGATATATTTAGTTATCTCAAGAATTTATACCATCCATCAATCGATTTAGCTTATATATGACACTAATTATGAGTGTATAAATATGAATTAGTGACTGCATGCCACCTCAACGAGAAATTTTGGCTATGCAATGGCATGAAATTTTTGCGAATTTATTTAAAAATATTCGACATGAGAAGGTTTGAACTTGGGACCTACGGTTAATATGCAACAACCTTAACCAACTTAGCTAAACCATCATTTGTGTTCTACCATGAAAAACAATAATAATATACCATGTTGATATATTTGGATTTTTATAAAATATATTAAGATATACTTCCTAATATTATATGAAGATATACTCCCTATTATATGGCATATTAATCAAAATCATAAAATATATCATATCTTCAAAAAGCCTAATGTATCTGATTTAGTTATATCTATATTACGTCTATAAATGACCTCTGTGTCAATGCTGCATGCACGTAAGTTGATGGCGACTATATGGTAAGTTTTAGATTACTAAGACGTTTATTACTATATTGAATCAATGATCTTTATTATATTATGGTATATGGTAAGTTTTAGATTATAATCCATTCCATATAATGTGTATGCATGAATTATGTATATAAATATTAGTACACCGACCATGCGAGAATTTATATCTTCGATCGATATATTTAGTTATCGCAAGAATTTATATCATCCATCGATCGATTTAGCTATTGCAATAGAGTCGTTTTCTGGTACTATTATATTATTGTCAAGTACCCAAGTTATAAGATTGAAGCTAATGATCAAACACCACGTACCAATGGTGTTCACGGTAAGCTTACGTTCTTGCTTGTGTCCGATCGATCGAGTTTAGTTTTGGTTAATGATCGGTAACTAACTATATGTTTTTGTGTTCAGTTGGATTTCTGATGTTACTCGCTACTTCATTTTTCACTATATGATCAAAATTAACATGACGTGTCAAAGGAATAATATGGAGGCAAGTAGTGATCGAGTTGCACCAATGGATTATGTTGCGATTGATATCAAAGAAGACAAAGTTGAAACTCCACCAGCCGTCAGTGCCATCGATCCACAGTAAGCTCATTCTTTCATATATATATGCTAGGAAATGTCTAAGGCCGTGCATAGCACGGCCCCGGGAGTCAATACTTGAGCTTTCGAAAGAGAAAATAGATGTTAATTTAGAAAAGGTAATTAATGCAACTACTAAAGAATTATAGAGTAAAAGAATCACTACAAATTTCATTGTAAAAATGTTATATGCGCAACGCAAGCCTTTTAGCCCAACTCTACTTGAGTGACACATCAATAAAATTGTTATGTTATGAGTCAGCTCTGATTAAAAACATATTTGAGATGACATTTGTGAGATAAATGTTCTTGTAAAAATAAGTTATGCTAATAGAGATCAATTATCTATAACTAATTGTGTATAAAAGATATCGCGTAGTAGAAGGCTTTAAACTCTTTAAGACTTCTATAGTTTTAAATATATATTGCATTGTTTGTATATAATTATCGGCTTGTGTCCGAATGATAGTCCATGTTGTGTGAGAAACAACTTAATGATTATGAGTTCAAGTCACTTAAAACATGTGAGATATGTTTTTGGTGTAAATATTGTGAGATAGTTGAAATGAATGTTTTAAAAAAAAGAGATGTTCGCTGACTTGGATTAAATCAAGTTTGATTTTTGTTTTTTAATCCACATGTAATAGATTGCATGTTAATATTCTTACAATATCTATTAGGTATGGCTACAATTATATCACGATTTTTAAGATTAACACGTTAAGTTTTGTTTTTTAATGCACATGTAACAGGTTGCATGTTAATTTTCTAACAATATCAAAGAGGTATGGCTAATTTTTCGAATATAATTTGTTACTTGGTCATTTTCTTTGGTTGTTTCATTCTACATGTACTTTTTTTCTCAAAACCTTAATAACATTCATTATGATGTAAGGCTAATCTTTCGAATTGTCTGATAATTATTTAGATTAGACATTGAGTTTTGATCAAACGAAAAAGAGGAATGAAGATTATATGTTTACACAAATACGAAAACCATTAGAACTAAACGACAAACATTGTCTAAAAAATTTTATGAACCGAACCCGCTTGTTGGGCGGGTTATGTTACTATGAGCTAATTCCAATGGTATGCTATTGGAATTATAGCCCATGGTATGGAGATTTTAGCGGCCTTTTCACCATTGGCTTCACCATCTGGAAGCTTTTACGAGAAGAGGTCTGTGAAGTATAATATACTATCAGGAACAGATGCATCCACTATGGTGATCACAATGGTGACACAATTCTCCACTTAGCGATAAAGGAAGGCAAACATTATTTTGTTAAACAGTTGCTTAACTTCGTAAAAGATGGAAGTGAAATACACATTATGAATTCAGAAGGCCATACAACCCTTCACACCGCTGTGATCGTCGACAATAAATAAGCGGTCGAACACTTGTTAATAAGAATAACAAACTGTTGTATGAGACAGGCTTTAGCAATAGCATACCATTGCAATAGCTACATTTCATACATTAAAAAAACTAATTGACAAAAACCATAAAATAATTGACAAACATTGCTACTATGCTTAAAAAAAATCTTTGTATAATATATAATTTTTAAAAACCAATAATTACCAAAACAAAAAAATGTAAACAATAATTACAAATCATACCGCCCATCGGGCGGGTTTTGAAACTAGTATATATATATATATGTGTGTGTGTGTGTGCGCGCACTTTTCTACTAACTTTGTTTTGTAGCACACTTCTGTACCTCGATTCCTTGGTGCCCCAAACAAGGGGGTGCATACACCGAGGGGGAGTAATTGCAAATATGAAAGTCATTACATTTGCAACCGTTATGACATCTACACATTTCTTGATATGTGTATTCCACCCTTATAATATTGCTCTTATATATATATATATATATATATATATATATATATATATATATATATATATATATCTATATATATATATACATATATATATATATACATATATATATATATATATATATATATATATATATATATATATATATACATATATATGTATGTATATATATATACATATATATGTATGTATATATATATATATATATACATATATATGTATATATATATATATACATATATATATATATATATATATATATATATATATATATATATATATATATATATATATATATATATATATATATAGAGGAAGGTTAAAATAAAAAGACAAATATTCATGAGAAGGATAAAAAGAATTTTTTTTTTAAAAGTTCTCGAAAAATTCCAAAAAAATTTCATTAAATCAGGTATGTTGGTGCATAAAATTTTTGTTAAAGAAGTTTTTTCTAATTTTGAGTTTTTATACGTTTTTTTAATGCAAAAAAAAAAAAAAATTTTGATGCACGAAAAATTTTTAATGCACAAAATTTTCAGCTTGTTATAGTTTGATGCGCAATAAAATTTTGATGCAAAAAGTCAAAAGAAGTTGGGTACAAAAACGAATTTTTGATGCACAAAAAAGCGATTTAATGCACAAACGTTTTTTTCATAATTTTTTTGGGGCAAAATTATCCACTTTTAGAAAAACTTATTTCACAACTTTTTCATGCACCAACATGCACGATCTTGTGTAATTTTTTCAGAATTTTTTGAGAACTTTTTTCAAAAAAAAAATCTTTTTATCCTTCTCACGGAAATTTGTCTTTTTATTTGATCTTTATCCTATATATAGGATAGAGATCAAATAAAAAGACAAATATTCATGAGAAGGATAAAAAGATTTTTTTTTAAGTTCTCAAAAAATTCCATAAGATCGTGTATGTTGGTGCATGAAAAAGTTGTAAAGGAAGTTTTTCTAAAAGTGGATAGTTTTTCCGAAAAAAAATTATGAAAAAAAAACGTTTGTGCATTAAATCGGTTTTTTGTGCATCAAAAATTCGTTTTTGTACCCAACTTCTTTTGACTTTTTGCATCAAAATTTTATTGCGCATCAAACTATAACAAGTCGAAAAATTTGTGTATCAAAAAATTTGTGTGCATCAAAATTTCTTTTTTTGCGCATTAAAAGAACGTATAAAAACTCAAAATTAGAAAAACTTCTTTTACAAAAGTTTTATGCACCAACATACCTGATTTAATGGAATTTTTTTGAAATTTTTCAAGAACTTTTTTAAAAAAAGTTTTCTTTTTATCTTTTTTATGAATATTTGTCTTTTTATTTTAACCTTCCTCTATATATATATATATATATATATATATCATACATTATATATAACATGATAAATAAATATTTACATTATATATAACAGGATAAATAAATGACACCTCATGCAACTTAAATGCCAAATAATCACCAAAGAATGTCACATATGCAACAAATAATGCCACATATGCATCAAAGAAAGCCACCTAGGCACAATCAAATCCACGTATGCAACACATAATGCCACATCTGCCAACTAGGCATTCCATAATTAATTCGGATTAAAAATGTAATAGCTAAGGATCGAACCTGGGATGGTATGCACAATAGATTAACATCTCAACCACTAGAGCACTACCAACTTTTGTGATAAATTTTGCAAATTAAAATACAAATAAATTAAAACACTAAATTAATTTATTTTGAAATTTAAAAACCCTGCCTTGCTGCAACGCATATCACTTCCAAAACAACTCCAGGGCCATTAAATTCAGAGAACAATTAAAATTCAAATCACATAGTCAATCCTAAAATCACGTCAATCACTCATAACTAAATGCTAAGTCAGTTTCTTGATCAAACACCACGACCAAATGACTATTGGAATTAGGGTTTTCAAAATTGAATATACGATCATTAACCAGGTTTGTTCAAGTTCAAATTCTTCTTTTGATTATTATGTATTCAATACAGGGTTATAGATTCAACATATAATCTATTGAATTTAATTTATTGGTTTGTCGTTTCAGATGTATAATTGACGGCCATAATTATCGTTTCGAAGGTATAAAAAATTAACATCTCATATTGTCTGTTTCAATATCAGGCATGATACTAAATTATATATTTACAAAATTAATGTGTAGTATGAGTAATCGTGTTTTTATGATATGTGTATAATGAAAGGTTCACCAAGTGTTTGATGATTTGTGTAAGAGAAAAGGATATTCAAGTTTAACGGGTTCATGTTTTTTTGGATGAATATTGGTGACGATCTTAAGCTTCATGTTTATGTTCAAGAGAAATGGGTTCTTGACATGTCTTCCTTCACACTACGCAAAGACAACATTATATTGCACTTTTTCTACCAATTATGTTGGTATGTCACTCTGCTCTTTAGATCTATGTTGCATACTTAATTGCAATACACATGAGAGAAGATTGACGATTTTTATATGATGCAGTGTCATGGAAAGGAAGAAAAGCAAAATCATGGCTAGCTCCTGAAATTTGACAAATGTTAGTTTTCCAATGATGAATTCACAAGAACTGACTTTCTATACTGGTTAATATGTTGTAGACAAAGTGACGGACACATACATGTCCTTCAATCGCTGGGGAAAATGAGTAGCATAACTCATGTCACAAACTCTTCTCCATTAAAAGTTGGTGCTTCACCAAGATTTCACCTTTTTTCCATAACTCGTGTCACAAATTAACTATGATTACAATATTTGCTCCTTGGGCATGTTTCATTGATTATCTCACTAGCCGATCATAGGCATTAATCTCACTTTTTCTGTACCGCAGTCATGATCAGCTCGCCGCAACATCATTACCTATAATTAGGACCCAAACTACATCGAGGAAAGTTAGTAAAGCTAAAGTACAAAATGTAGCAGCAAAGACAACAACTTCAACTGCCAGTCGTGGTAAATTCGACAAAAAGTTAGCCGGTGAAAATCCCCAAAAACATGATAAGAAATACAGTAAGGTGTGTAACATACCCTTAAAAAACTCAATTGAGACATTGTGAGGTATTTGTCGCGGGTGTGTATATTTGCTTTCTGGAAAAGAAAAAAAAACTCAATTTCTGCAATTGTCAAACCATTTCAGTCAGCTGACCCGTTTCCTTTTGAGTAACTATTTTATACAAGTGATCAAAAATGCACCCAGATGCGTAGTTGTTCTCTGCAGTGCAGACATCTGCTAGGTTGAGTGTGCCCATGACATTGGTACGGATAGTTTCCGTCTTGTGAGATTAGGTCTGCCAGTGACACCAGCAGCGTTGAAAACATGGGTAGGTTTAATAGTCTGAATATCAGGACAAAACAGAGAGTTGTCTTCAAAACGACATATCCGAACTCATCTACCATAGAGATGAATTTCAAAGCTGGTTTTTTGGAGCGTTGCTACTGGTCTTTGATGGAATTGAACTTGGTTTCTGACATTTAGCACTCTCATGTTGCAGCTTGCGTAGCTTGTTAAGATGGAGGTGAAACACCAATGCAATCAGGTATTGGAACTTGGTTTTCCATTAGGAGGACTTGCGAAGCTATTTTACTTGATATTGGGAGGGCGATGTTACTGTAGTTATGCCTGCTACCTTAGTTCAGGTGCTTATCTTATAAAACGTTAGCTCATTTTTCTTTATGTTTACCCTAAGTTCGGTTCTAGTTTTTTGCTCCAATGGTATTTAGCAAGTAGGGTCTTTTGTTTTCTATTGCCAGTACTCAAAAATCATACAAAATCCATCACATTTAGAGCTTCAAAAAGCGAGAAGCTCTCAGCTATAAAAGCCAATTACGGGATCAAGCTTGCTCTTGAAGAGTATGTCGCTATTCTGAATCACATGC
>BQNB010041717.1:11408-26771 GCA_026074375.1 Tanacetum coccineum
ATATACATATATATATATATATATATATATATATATATATATATATATACACATATACATATATACGTATGCATATACATATATACACACATATATATATATATATATATATATTTTTTGTGCATCAAAATTTCTTTTTTGCGCATCAAACTATAACATATATACATATATATATATATATACATATACATATATATATACATATATATATATATATATATATATATACTAGTCGCAAAACTCGCCCGATGGGCGGGTATGACTTATGATCATTGTTTTCATTTTTAATTTTGGTTAAATATTGGTTTTTTTAATTTGTTTATTATATATATAATGTAACATCAAGATTAACATTGTTAATAATTCTAAAAGTAAAGGAAGAAGTATTATCGAAGACTTAAATTATTTTTGTGTTCAAGATTTCAGATAAATACAACTTCTACTCGTTGACGTATATTTGGCAATTTGATTTAAGTTTGTGTGTAATTATCATCATATATAAACGTGTTATAACAAATTTAATGTAACCTTGTGTGCAAAGTAAGTGGGAAATCCACAATATCATTCTAGGGACTTGCCATTTCAAAATCTGAATTATTTGCACATAAAAAAATTAACTTGTCCTTATGATGATTTAGGAGCAGGGACTCTTATAGGTGCATGTAGTTGCTAGAATGTCAAATTGCTAAGACACAATGATGACGAAAAATGTAACCAAGTCGGAAAGGTAGGATGCTAGCATTTTTTGAATTTAGTTATGCGGTATTAGTTAGGTAGATAGTATATTGTCCTTTGCTAATAGGTTCTATTGCTGCGAGTATAAAAGTGAATATCCAAAGTGGATTGTTTAACCTCTAGTAATCAAATTCATAAACATCATGGATCAAAAAGTAATTATTGTGACTACAAGTCATGATAGTAGGATACTCAGTTTTAAACTCTAAAAGACTTGCCTAATGTAGGCGGCGAATGATCAATAGTTCTTTACGTCTGTAAGTGACACATCACATTTATCATCAAATGTTGCATTGAACCACCTCTCATAATTCTCAATTAAATAAAAAATTGCTTGAAGAAGAAAATTTAGTAGGGCCCAAAGTTCTTGTAAACTATTCTGAATAGGAGTGCTAGTTAAAAGAAGTCTTCGTCAAATCTGATAGCTGTAAAATAACATTTTTAAAGATGGTAAATAAAGGTTTCAATTTGGGTAGGACTGTAGGGTGCAGGTTGAATAATGGGTCAGAATGGGTAATTTTGCGCGGGTCAAGTTTGGTTGAGCGAAAGTACTTTTTGTCAACTAATGAACTGTTTATAAGATATTAGTATGTCAAGTATGATTACACATTCGACTCTATCAACCTATCAAAGCTGATGTCAGTTGACCCATTCATAAGTAAATGGGCCAAACTTATCATCTCTATCAGTGATGGACGAACATTACTCATGCTTACCCGGATACAAGAGTCTTTTCAAGCACAAATTCTGAATTCATTAACCGATGTCCTTCTTCAACAACCATGTAATGCCAATGAATTTTCTTCAAAAATGGTTTATCTCTTATTATAAGATCGTAGTGGGTGATCGACATCCTTTCCGATAACTCTTTTTGCATTGCTTTTCTCTGCTTACGACGCCCATCATATGGATAAGCGGTGGAAAAACAAAATTAGTATGAAGTTATATGAAAAAAGCTATATATTAAAGCTCGTATGTGCCTAAACAAACACTTCTTACCTGGGAGCCCATGTTGAAAATTCATTAATCCAGTTTGGTAGTACATCTTTTGGGGCCACGATTAAGTGCGACCAAGTCACGCCCTTGTTTTCCATGAGATACGCTATCAAGGAGACGGTTTGAATTGTCTTTCCCAATCCTATTTCATCAGCCAATATGTTGTAGAGATTGTTATTGAACAAATACAGCATCCATTGAAGCCCTTCTAACTGGTATGGTCTTAGTTAACCACCTTGAAGCATTGATGGCTGCTCTTTACCTGTAGTAATTAATGAATTAAAAAGATGTTGTAACTTTTGTACGCATTGAGTCCTCAAAAGACCAATTAGAAGTACACTGCCAATCATCGTACCTTCTCTTGAATTGAATGGATGACTGACTTGTATTGTTGTTGGCTTTCAAGTAAGGCTGATGTCTTTACTCCATCATTAAGTTTGGCCTCGATCAAATCATCATCTTCATCAGGAACTGATTCTTCAATAATTTTCATCTTTGCAGCATATATACCACATAAAGAGCGAGCAATTATACACTAAAAAGGCTGTGAAAAATAAAGACATATCTAATCTCTTTTCATCTAACTGTAAAATATTTGTTTCGACAATCATTCATCCGAGTCTTTTAACCCCATAAAATGTAAACTTCTGAGCTCTTAAAAGGACCTGACCCAAAGTCCATATTGTCTTAGTGCCCAACAATCTCAAGCACCAGGCTTTTGGAGTCCATCCCTTCCACATCCAGTACATACTCCATCTGCATAAATGTAGTTTTAGGGTCTATTGGCATTAATGTATTCAAGTTTTCACCGAACATCATTTATACTTTACTACCCTATTACAGGGCTCACTTGCATACCAATAGCACCTTTTATGAGAAATTGCTTCCAAGTTCCTGGAATCTTAAGATAGCGATTTCAACTCATTAACTGAGATAGGTCTACTTGAGTTAAGTTTTATCTCAAAAGGGTCATACATGCATTAGTAAACAAATACACCTAAACTAATTCGAGTCAAACATGCTGAAACTCGGAATGTGATCACCTTATATTCAAACATATTACATATTTTTATGTTAGTTATTTGCATGATCAAGAAGAAAAAGTCTTGTCCGATCAACCTGAATTAACATAATTTAACAAACTATAATGACCAAGCACTACTACCGTAATCTTTACCATGTCTACCTATAAGAGCCATAACTCTCCCCCTTGCACTCTTTTACAATGCTCCTCGTATGAGTTGGTAATTACGTCTTTAAATCATTTGTTGCATCTTTTCGAGCTGCTTGGGCTCCCTCTTTCACTATTTCAATTAATATTACACAATCACTTTTGTTAGAATACTACCTTGGAATTACTCATTGCTTCTTGTTTCAGTATGTTTGACTCTTCTATTAACTTTTCCATCTTGCTTTCTTTGTATGCAAGTGCTTCTCGAGCCAATGTTTCTTTTTCTAGCTTTTCTTTCTTTGCCAATTCCTTTTCTTTCAAAGCTGATGATAGTCTCTTCTCCAAGGCAATACACATCTATGAAGAACATATATTTGCAATTAGCACTAGACACTTCAATATAAGAAGTTAAGGACTACCAAAAGCTATTACCAAAAGTAACAGTACCCCAACAAGCACTATAACTGATTTGTTTCCGTCATGCAACACATCCGATAAACGAGACTGAAGCTCCTTCATTTCTATAGCTATTGTTGGAATATGTTAGTCGGTTCCGCAAGTTATACATTAGAAATACGTGAGTTTATTAGGGGCACACGCGTTAAACACATAGAGTATGTTTTACTTCACGATAATATTTAAATAGTCAATATTTACCGTTAATTATTTAACTAAGTATAACGAATATTTAAATAATAAACAAAGGGACTAAAACGAACAAAACCCAAACCAGAGGGAGCCCCTTGTTTGGCCGAACCCTCAAAGGTTCTATAAAGGGGTGTTTGGTTCGTTTAGAGAGAAAGAGGGAAGAAAAGGAAAAATAGTTTTCTTATTCTACAAGAATTGGGTTAGGATTGGGAGCCTATATAAACCCCCACCCTACACCTCATTCTTCATTCATTCATTAATTCACAAATCAAATCCCTAAACCTTAATTGTTTCAGTGCTCCTCTCCTTTCCCTAAACCCTAACCGAAACCCTAAATTCTCAATTTAGGGATTTTTGGTTTTTCTCCTCCACCGAAATTGGTAATCCCCTCCAAGGGGTTTTCGGTTTTCTTGTTTCACTTGTTTGACGGTTCAAGATTCTTACGTGGTGCTCGTTGGTGGTTTCCTAGTTCGATTGAAGCTATAAACCCTAACTAGGGTTTCTTGTTATTCGGATCTAGGAATTTCGGTTCGGTTTAAAACCCTAACCGAATTAGGGTTTATTCAATTTACTTGATTTTCGGTTCAAGCTCAAGAGGTGCGTATGGATTTGGTTATAACACGTGGTGTTTGGATTGTGAAGGTAGACTAGCAATCAACTCGTACTCGGTTGACGTGTTTGTGTGCGCAACCGTAGAGGTGGTAATTTAATCACTCATTTCAAGATCAAGATCCGGCGTAAGTTTATTGATTTTTATCATTAAACAAAAGGTCAGTAAATTACTTATTTAATTTATTTATGTGTTAATCTATATGCTAAAACTAGATCCATTCCGCTGCATACTCGTAGCTAATTTGGTTACCTAGTTTGTTAAATCCCAACAGTGGCATCACGAGTCAACTCGTTTTGGCATTAGGGTTACACTTTTTGAATTATATCTTTTCTTGAATTGTGCACTCCTAGATTTTATTCGCATGCTTGATCTGCTGTGTTTTATATTTTATTTATCGTTTTCTTGTAAATATAGCAAAGATTATGCAAATCCTTGCCATAATTTAAATAAAATATGTATAGATCTAGATCTTGATAATTATTAATGGTTAATATAGTTTAAAAAAGAATTAAATATAAATTGTTAATTTAGTAGATTAATTTTCTTTTTGATTATGCTTATGTTTGCTATGGAAAGTAAATCACACTATATATATATATATATAATCTTTTATTTGGGAAACTAGATCTTTTAAATATTTAGTTTGCTTTTGTTTCCTGTTCCGGCCATAAGATCTACTCAATCACTTCTTGTGATGAATGGAGTTATCTAGGCACATTGATGAAAACGTAGTGAGGGTCTTATGGTACTCCAATTGGGGAAGACTCGCAAGAGAACTCGGATTCTACATGTTTACATGTTTCATTTAATGTCATCTTTCGTATTCGTCCGTTTATGTGCATATTTTCACTTGATTACTCGTTTACACGCCTAATATGTATGCAATACGGACTAATACTTATAAAGAAAGATGATATTAAAACAAGTCTATTATTTACACGCCAAAATACTTGTTCATTGTGACCGCTATTTGTTTCGTGCAAAACTTGTTTTTGAGAAAATTAATAATACTCTAATCTATGAAACTTGATTTCTTGATAAAATTTAAAACTAGACATTATGGATTATTGGGAAGTATGACTCATCCACTAGAACAAACTATAAGAGAAGTTTAAGGAGGATATTCCTAAAGAATCTAGGTTTTTAATACGCTTCGCGCTGACCTGGTTCTCCGCTTCTTTGTGCATTCGATTGGAGTTACCGTAAACCAATGTATCACTACAATGTCATTTATAAAAGGTTTTTAAAATTAAGTGCTACAAAGTTGTTTTGTATGCCTCTTTGTACAAGATTTTAACACATTTATGTGAATACCCCTATGTAAATTTTAAGTCAATGCCAGCCAACCAAGAACACGTACATTTGGCTCGACCTCTCTGGTTAGACCTCAGGGTCATTCCAACCCATGGCAAATTTGGTTCACTGGTCATACCTCTAACTATTTTTGCGCGTTCCTGCTTGGTGGACTTAAATTCGGTTACCTGGTCAGACCTCGGACTTGAGGCATAAGATGAGAACTAAATATGCTCATGACATTATTACATGATTACTAATGTTATGACTAGTCTCATAAATCTAAGAGACGTATTAAATGCAATTAACGCTCGTCGCTTACCTCTTGCCCTACTTGTTTTCGTATTGGTCAGACATTTGTTAATAAGTGGGAGGTCAAGTTAGATCTTAGTCTTAATTAGTAAATTAATTGGGTAGTTAATTCTTTTAAGAAATTTATTATCGAAAATACTAAAATTGAACTTTCTATGTTCTGATTAATTATGTTATTGCAACATAATTCGTAAACGGAAGTTTGTTTTCTTAAGAAGACAAACATAGTCTCTTTTCCTTGTAAAAAGAGTGAGACTTACTCCTATCTCTTCTCATTGGTTGACAAGAATAAGATAGGGTTATAGATTGAATTTTTCCTCAATTATATATTAACTCACTTTTAATCTGATCATTACCTTCTTCCGTCTGAAATCTTTGAAGATAAAATATTTTGTGTAGCTAGAGGACATTGTGTCTATAGCTACCAACATAACGACATCTTGCACTTGTCCGATGTATGAGTTTAAAACCGAAATGAGTAAAAAAATTGCTAGCAGGTCTTCTAGGTATATTTTCTTAGAATCACATTATTCCTTAAAGTGCTAAATACCCCTGTGGCTGTGCAGACGATAAAAGAGGAATGCATGCTAAAATGTTCAAGTTAATGAAAGCATGAATAGCTAGTCCCTCATATACATAAGTAGAACTTCATATACTCTGTTCAATACCTAAGTACATTGCTACTTGTAGGCATTCAAACCCCCCCCCCCCCCCCCCCGGAAACCCCATCCCCCCCCCCCCCCCCCCAGACCACCCCCCCCCCCCCCACGCCCCCTAGGGAAAGTAAAATAAATTGCTATTGCTTATATTGTAATGTAACACTTACAATGTTGACAAATCCAGTGGGTGCTTTGCGTTTTACTACTGAAATGACATTCATGTTATGATTTCAAATTAAGTAGGAGCTACAAGATTCATTTCCTTGTTAGTTGCCCATATTATTTCTAGCTCGCTTTGAAATAATTTATTACTTTCTGAATATGAACGATCATGGTTTAAGGAAAATTGCATTTTATTTTATAAATAACCCATTGCCTTTCCGTTGTTGCTTTCCGAAAAGTTATCTATAGAATAATAATCCATAATTCCTTATTAAACGTTATGGTTTGATATCTACTTGTAATAACTATGACAATATCATATTGTTTGTACTTTCGAGCGCATTTCGTATTGTATTAAATAATGTTGTCCGTAATAAGTGGGAGAAGTCTTAAGTGTGTGAAAGAAAACAAAATATTTAACAATTTGAATTATTGCGTTTCTTCTTCGACCGCCCCCTCAACCTGTGGTTGGAAAACGCTAAGATTTTACCAGGACCCCCATAAATACACAAGAAGATGTTTGTTTGGTCCCCTATTACAATTACATGTCAAGATATAATAGTAAGCTACTTCAACATTTTGACTACATGTTTTAGTCAATAGACTTATGGTTAAATTATATAATCATAATTATGAAGTATTAAATTAACTTGAAATTACTATTGAACTCAAGAGTTTACATTCATAATTACTTTAGTTAGTATAATTATGTTTGCTTATTGAGACATAATTATAAAGCCCTTGATTTCATCAATGACTCGTAACATGAAGTAAGTAGTAAACTTGTTATGTCTCCTTAGGACATGAACATAAAGTCCTTGAATTATTCAAAGACTTGTAACGTATACTTGACATGTTCTGTTTTCTTGAACATACTCTTTAGTATTCACAAAGTTTCTATCATAGTTGTTTTGGATTTATCCAAAGTAACTTAACCTTTACAAGCTAAGGAATCGATCTTAAGTTGGGATCATCAGTATTTGATCCAAAGAGAATTAAGTTATCTAGGGAATTCTGATGGAGTCTCACAATTCCAATATTCATAGAATATTCATATAATACCACATTATTATGGTATGTCTAATGTGTTGAAACAAACTATATTCATATTGTTTGATTTCTGATAACTTAAATGGCCCTACCTCCAAATCGATCAAGGTTAGAATTTTGCGTGTGTCATGGATACACTCTATATAGTTTCAACCTAGATAGTATTCAAGACATTATCTATTTACGGATTAGGATGAATCCCATTATGTCTTGATTAAAGTTCTGAAATTTGTTAATATCTTATGAAGCATATTATTAACAAACTAAAGATGAGAACTGTAAAATGTATTTTGTTTTTCCATTTAAGAAAAATTTATTGTTGCTTAAATACTTAGTATTTAGAGAAGTATCTCTTCTTACAAAAGTAAGTGGGAGCATCTATAAATCTTGAAGATATTCAAGAACAAAATACATAACCTTCTGAATTCACTTGTTAATGTCATACTAAGGTTAAACATGAAAATGTCGAACCAAAGTATAATGTAACTCTTATTCATAAATCCGCAAGGATGCCTCATCAATAGAGTGATATTTTATATCACTGCTGAGGCGTATAAGTTAGATGTTCATAGTAAACCTGCTAACTAATAAGATGAATTATCACATCTTGAATCTGATAAATATCTTAGAACTATGAATGACAAGATGCAGTCCTTAAAAGACAATCAATGTTTGAGATTAATTGATCTTTTACCAAACCGTTAAACTGAAAGGTGAGAATGAGTTTCTTTTGAAGAAAGGCTCATAAGGACAAGATTGTACATATATTAATGTCTGACTGATGATAAGAGTTTTGAATCTTACTCAAGCAATTGACTATGATTAAATCTTTCTTTTCTACACGCATTAATTATATAAAGATAACTAATTGTCATACAGGTTTTCTTGAATCTGCAATATGGCGAATTAAGGATCATAACTCTTTCCTTAATGATTACCTTGCGAGGACGATGTGTAATCAAAAAGGGTTATGAGTCTATATTTGTAATATAACAATTGAGTTTTATAACTCTTTTCTTTATGATTACCTTTTGCAAGGACGGTGTGTAATCAAAAGGTTATGAGTTTAAAATAATCTTTATATAGTATACAAGATAATAGAATCCAAGTGTGGATTGGATCATGCATCTAGGAGCCGAGATCTTAAGTTTAATCAGAATATGATTTTTGATTAAATTAAGATAACTCCTGAGTAAATCTGACATCAAGTGGGAGCACTACGTTTTTTTTCTCTTAAAACTCATATGTTGTGTAACATAACGAAAGCATCATTCCATCTAAGCTAGATGTTAATCCTTGAGATTGGAATAGAACTTCACTTAACAAACGACCTTAGGAATAAATTTTAATTGAAATAAACATATGCGGAAATTAAGTCCAACACAATTGCTATTACTTCATTGAAGGCAAGTCTTAACTATGATTATATTTCCACTTGAGATAATTTAATACATGAAAGGAAACCCTTTTAACGAAGGATTCATCATATCTTATATTGTGTATGAGACTGGTTGTTACTTTTGCACAAGAGCAAGATGAGTTAACAACAACGATATCTAATTGAGAGTGATTTAGATGATGTTTAAAAAAAAATGTATTACGATAATTATATAAGGCAATAGCTTTTGTTTGTTGTACACACAATGCTAGAGAATAATCAATCCTAGTTTGTTTTGATTCATTTTATTTATGATAAATCTACTACTAGATATGCTAAGCTAAGAGCATTGTTGCACTACACACTAATGAATAGAATAATCTTTTCATTTTAAGAAACTGTAAAGATGAATGTTCTAAGATACGGTATGTTGTTGACTTCAAATACCCCATTAAAGTACATGTACATTTCCATACTATGATACTGCAATAGTATGCAAAATATACATACGACAACTCAAATATCATTCAATCCTTCACAAAATTTGTGAATTTGAAACAAATTATCAGAATGTTTTACTAGTATAACTATTTAGATGTCTTCGCAAAGAAAAGAGTTTGAGAATGTTGAAAACATTTGGACTTCAACTTGATAATTAGTTTATGCATATTTGTTATAGTATTTGGGATAATTAGGATTGTAAGACATTTTTACTTTTTGATGAATATTTGAAAGATACTTTGGTATTTGTTATTCTTTTCATATAATAATTGTTATCCTATATTTGCATGTTTTAATCCTTGGAATGATTTCATCATTCTAATTATGTCCATTTTAGGTTAACATTATGGAAATAATAGTTACATAAGGCAAATGTGTAGTGTGGTTATATTCTTTGTATATATGCATTGTTCCGATGCCCAAACTCATGTGTTTCAAAAGGGAATGCATAATTGGATACCCCAACCTTCGAATAATTTACTTCTTAGAATCCTTCGTCATGAGTTAAAGATATAGGAACAAATGTTTAAATAAGTCATCTTTATGACTTGAGATACAAAACAAGTTCTACATTGTGAGGATATCTCTTTTTTGAGTATAGTCAAAACACTTATCTGAATAAGGTAGTCATAAAGGCTATTTTTGGAAGTGATGTGAAGCTGCATCCACAACACTTGTAGTCAATAAAAAATTTGTTCCTCTAATTGTTTAATTGCAGAATGACACCATGGCGCCTCTCCAGAATAAATTAGATAATTGCATGGCCGTGCCCAAAGGGTAATTCAAGATGATTCTTGATTACATTTGGTATATCTGAATTATGTCTATAACGAGAAACTAAATAGTTAAACTATATAGAATAAGTTAGGATCCATATCCATTGTTTAACGGTATCTAGAACAAAAGGATGATAAAATCAAGTAATAAACTAACCATTATAAGCTGAGATTGTTCTTGAAACTATTATCTCAAGTATTTCTAATTTAAAGGTAATTATGTGTGTTGCTTGACGTTTGCCAATATCGTATATCTGCAAGCCTAACTACTCTGCCTCCCAAGTGGGAGCTGTTGGAATATGTTAGTCGATTCCGCAAGTTATACGTTAGAAATACGTGAGCCTATTGGGGGCACACGCGTTAAAAACATAGAGTATGTTTGTTTTTTGATAATATTTTTTTAAATAGTCATTATTTTACCGTTAATTGTTTACTAAGTTATAAGAATATTTAATTAAATATACCAAGGGAACTAAAACGAACAAAAACCCAGAAACAAGAGGGAGCCCTTGTTTGGCGAACCCTCAAAGGTTCTATAAAAGGGGGTTTTGGTTAGTTTAGAGTGAAAGTGGGAAAATGAAAAGGAAATAATAGTTTTCTTATCTACAAGAACTTGGGTTAGGGTTGGGGAGCCTATTTAAACCCCCACCCTACACTCATTCTTCATTCATTCATTGAGTCACAAATCACCACTAAACCTTAATTGTTTCAATGCTCCTCTCTTTTCCCTAAACCCTAACCAAAACCATAAATTCTCAATTTATGTATTTTTGGTTTTTCTCCTCCACCAAAATCGGTAATCCCCTCCAAGGGGTTTTTGGTTTTCTTATTTCACTTGTTTGACGGTTCAACATTCTCACGTGGTGCTCGTTGGTGGTTTCCTAGTTCGATTGAAGCTATAAACCCTAACTAGGGTTTCTTGTTATTCGGATCTAGGAATTTTGGTTCGGTTTAAAACCCTAACCGAATTAGGGTTTATTCGGTTTACTTGATTTTCGGTTCAAGCTCAAGAGGTGCGTTTGGATTTGGTTATAACACGTGGTGTTTGGATTGTGAAGGTAGACTAGCAATCAACTCATACTCGGTTGACGTGTTTGTGTGAGCAACCATAGAGGTGGTAATTTAATCACTCATTTCAAGATCAAGATCTGGCGTAATTTTATTGATTTTTGTCATTAAACAAAAGGGAAGTAAATTACTTATTTAATTTATTTATGTGTTAATCTATATGCTAAAACTAGATCCATTCCGCTGCGTACTCGTAGCTATTTTGGTTACCTAGTTTGTTAAATCCCAACAGCTATAACATCCTTTTGTGAATACACTTCTTTAGCATGTTGCAGAGTCCAAATATAAACAATCAAAAATGAGAAACATCGATAATACATACATCTCCAAGACTAATAAAGTCATAGGCATTTATACTTTTGTTCTATTTTAATAAGAAAAAAATATACAACTGTCTCCTTTGTTTCTCTTGCACGCTCCTACGCTTGTTTAAGTTCTTCGTCCTTTAAACGAATATCCAAGCCACTAATAGTTGTTTCCGCTTTTGCTTTCCCTGCAGCTTTTTCTTTAGACTCTACTTGTCTCATTAAACTGATGACCAAATCTATTGCTGAAGCCATGGTTTTCTGCATAAACTCAAATATTATAAGAACAATCAATCTATTACTATAAAACATAATCACTACAGCGAAAACTTAAGTTTTTGGTAGATGATTTGTACATCGGTTTTTTATGTTACATTTACACCATCGAGTTATTAAAGATATAATCAAGTGATGGCTTTATGGCCAAAAAATAAGGTTGGTGTTACAGATTACAAAGAGATGCTACTAGTCTTTTAATTCAATACAGTAATACACAAGGCAAAGTGGCGATGTTATTATCAACAAAAAATTTGTGTCACAGGTCAATTTACAAAAGCATCACTTACATAGTTACATACATGGGTTACGAATATCTGGTATCGTTACATACCTCTTTTCGACCCATGGCCTAAAAACTTTAGTAATAGAAAAGTGACAAAGATACAATGAGACCATGACACTTAGACATCATACTCCCATTAATTTTCATTTGATATATAAGCTTGTTTAGGAGTGTCATTCTAAACCCGCACAAGACTACACAGTTACCCAAACACCCCCATTTGTAATCCATACTGATTACTTAGTATGTTTTTAATAACATTTTAAATTAGTTCTTGTCTCGACATAATACTATCTAAACAAAATTAAAACACCCCACCCAAAACTAACATAACCCACCCAAAACTCAAACAACCCATATCACAATAATCGTTTAGTACACACTAATGATCACGAAGTACGAGATATAATTCAATTTGACGCTATAAGGTTTATGGAATGGTAAACGGGCAAGTACGAAGACGTTTCAAACGTGGTTCTTCTGGGGAGCAGAGCATCTATGATTTAAGGACTTCCTTTAGAAAGTCAGTTTGTGCAAGTGTGTGTCGAGAGTGAATGAGCAAATTAAATCAGAACTACAGACTTTAGGTTTTTTAGTATTATCAGACATGACAAAAGATATAATGAAATTAAGTGAACATACCTCGATAGAAAGTATTTTGGAGGAAAACCAATGGTCGGTCATCCTTATCGGTTTCAAACTCACCCAAATTTAACAGATTATACAATGAATCTCTGGTAACCTATTGAACAAATAAGATATATGAAACATTGTATCAATAACGGCATACAGTAAACCTTTTATATTAAAAGCCTATAAGAACTTTGTACATGTTTATTGACGCCCACAATCAAGTTACCACATGAATATACTCACACCGTGATATAATGTTAAGAGATTCGCAGGTATATGACTTTATGAAGTTGATAGATGATGATTCTTGTTCTTGATAATTATTCCAAAACATAAAAATGTGTCAGTAGTGATATGTGGCCATCTTTTACCTTGTTTCATACCTCTTTAAAATCTCCAAGCATGATGGTCTCTTGTTCATGTCTGCATCCCAGTGGCATTCCATCAATCTATAAAAATGACATGTGAAAATTAGCATGTCAGTATTTCAGTAATATAAAACATACTCCCTCCGTCCCAAAATTATTGTCCCCCAACAAAAAACACATAGTTTAAGAAAAGTGAATTTATTACTGCTTTCTCTTTCTTACTTTTTGACAGAATGACAATTTTACCCTTATTTAATTAATTAAAGTCTTCTTTAAAGTTTGTAATATTAATTTCAAACAAGGGTAATATAGTAAACTTGATCAAACTTCCCTATCTATTTTTAGCAGTGGGCAATTAAATTGGGACATCCCAAAAAGGAAATGTGGACAATAAAAATGGGACGGAGGGAGTAACAAATTGTTTAAATTACCATAAAAATTAGTTGTCTAATAATAAAACTTAAGCCGACTTTGGTTGAATATTTGTTATAAGTAAACAACTTTCTAAATTTTATTATAAATAGGGTTAACTCACTCAATTCATTTATGTAGCGCAGAAGATATGTTTCATGTGATCAGAAGAATGTAAAGGTCTGTTTGGATGGTGTACATTAATCCTGGTTCTGAATTGAGACGATATGTTCATGTGTTCAGAAGATTGTTAGGTCTCTTTGAATGGTTCTGTATTAATCCTTCTGCGATGGTCTGCAAATGTGTTCTGATGTAGGTGGATTATAATAGAAAGTAGAAAAATCTAATAATTTTGAGCGGCTAAAAGGTACTTAAGTAACTACAATCTTATAAAAAAGAGGACATGTAACCTAAGAAATCGAATAGAGGAACGTGAGCAAAGTCTGGCTAAAAAAAGTAAGACCTCCCATCTGATAGTAGCCCATGCTTATTAGATAATGAGATGATCCCAAAGAGCTTACTATATCTAGCAATCCCTAATGTCAAGGTCTGGTAAGAAATGAAAATGGCTGAAATCGGGAATTTCTTTATGGGTCCCTGATAAATATCAAAACAGCAACCACAAATTAGAAAAAAAATCCTAACTGTGAATACCTAAATAGTGTTGAACGATAAACAAAAATTCTACAAATAGATGTAGAGAGAGGACCTGTCGGTTTTCAACGGTCGTTTAGCACTAGGTTACACATAGTCTTTGTCATGTCAGTAGACATGAAAACACTTGTGCTTGATAGAGATTATAAATGCTGATTATGGGAGTAAAACTGTATCTCTAAGGAGTACCTAGTCAGAATAAAATCTTATTTCGTCACAGCATTATTATGTAACCGGGAGCATAATGTGTCAGTCTTACTACATGTCAATGATAAATACAATAATTAATCATCCTACATAAACTTGACCTTTCGTAATATCAATCTTAGCAATTCTCTATAAAATCTAATTATAAAAATCTAAATGCAAACTTAATTATAAAGAATTCAAATCTAAATGTCGGTGACTCAGCCAAAACTATCTTCTAATAACTTAAGTTTACAACAAAAAAAGAAAATAGTGTCTGTGGTCGGGCCTGTTAAGCTTAATATGATGGTTGCTCTCACCAAGAGTAACTTGGAATATGTTCTACCCATTTAGATTTTAACTTAAATCTACCCAGTTAAAGATGAAAATAGTAAATCTCTACCTTATAATACGTACATTTTATTTTGAGGTTGAGTGTTGGGTTTACGTTTAATATAAACAGCCTACCAGCTAATGGCCCAAGAGCATGTATCCGGTTATTTCTTGAAACACTTTAAGTCAGTTTTATTTAGAAAAAGAGATTAAAACATAACCCAGGTTCCATTTATAAGCAGGGGATGTATTTGTATCTATAATGTTACCGTATAACAATTTATAAACAGTAAATAATGCATCATATGTAAAAACATAACCTAGGTTCCATTTATAAGCAGGGGAATGTATAGTAATTGTTTACTTCAAATTAGAGAAGAACTATGTAACAACCCGAGTTTCACGACGCGTATGACGATCACAAATTCGACGTTATAATTATTATTTTATAAATTCGTATGAGCGAACTTCGACATTTAAATTTTTATCTGTCGTAAATAATTATTTTCGTATTTTATTACGAACGGAAATTTGAAAATTTTATTTTTG
>BQNB010041717.1:30003-46578 GCA_026074375.1 Tanacetum coccineum
GTATCCATATCTCTTGCTTCTATGCTTAATATCTCACCAATTACACTAGATACCACTTATGACATTGAAATGGCCAATGGAAACCTAGTAGGCACTAATACCGTTATCCTGGGTTTCACTCTGATTTTGTTAAACCAACCTTTCAAAATTGACCTTATGCCGATTAAACTTGGTAGTTTTGACGTCGTCATTGGTATGGATTGGTTATCCAAGTATCATGCTAAAATTATCTGTGACGAGAAAGTCGTCCACATCCCCATCGACGGTGAAACTTTAATCATCCGAGGTGATCGAAGTAAAACTCGAATAAACCTCATATCTTGTATCAAAACCAAAAAATATATATCTAGGGGATGTCAAATTTTCGTAGGCAAGCAATTGAGAAGAAGTAAGACGAGAGACGATTGGAAGATATACCAGTAGTTAGAGAATTTTTGAAAGTTTTCCTGAAGACCTACCCGGCCTTCCTCCGGTTCGCCAAGTAGAATTCCAAATTGATTTTATTCCAAGAGTGGCACCAGCAGCCCGAGCACCCTATAGATTAGCTCCTTCAGAAATCCAGGAACTATCAAACCAACTACAAGAGTTAGCAGACTGAGGTTTTATTCGACCAAGTACTTCGCCTTGGGGAGCTCCTATCTTATTTGTTAAAAAGAAAGACGGATCTTTCAGAATGTGTATCAATTACTAGGAGCTGAATAAACTCACCGTAAAGAATCATTACCCATTACCTAGGATTGTTGGGAATTATAGATTTGATGAGACAAAATAAATAAAAGAATGAAACATAAGGACTAAATCGTCAAGATTGGAATTCTACAAGCTGGTGGAGAATTATGGAAGATTTGGTCAAAGATATCAAAAGATGAAGATTCTAGAAGATCTCCTTAAGAAGATAAAGATAACATAAGATATTTCTTAATGTTTAAAAAATTTACTTGTTTATATCTTTATGTTAACTTCCTTTAAAAACGCAGGCTTCCAATGAGAGTCTAGCAAAAGTGTGTGTGTGTACACAATATTAGTTAGTTAGATAGTTAGTATAGACGTCTATGGTGTAGCCTCAAGGATTGTAAATCCCTGTTACTAGTTAGAGTAACCGATCTATTCTGATCAAATAGTATTTGGGGCTGTGTTGAATAAAAGAAAATCTTGTGATAACATTGATTCGTTTCTTATTAATTTCGTTGTGCAAATATTCAATCTGTGCTATCATTATCCTAGATAAGAACTAATCATTCTCGAGTCTTAAATGATTTAAGGAGTTCTAACCAACTCCACAATTGGTATCAGAGCCGTGTGGCTCGATATCTAGGATCACAAGGTTTGTTTTTGAAGAATATTTTATGAAGAACAGAAGTCACGAAATTTTGTTTTTGGTTTCTTGTGTGATTCGGTGACTATTAGGGTTTTTCACCTAAACCCTAATTCTGTAAAAGAAGAAACTGGTACCATACGTGGCTATTGCTAATTGGTTCGTGACAACAAGGAGATTTGGCGTGATAGGTAATCGTGACTTGAAAGGTTACAACTGTTGTTATTGCTTACTACTGCTCAAATTTGTGACAGATTAGCAACAAATCTGTGACACTTAAAGTGTCACAAAAAGCCATGGGAGGAAGGAGTAATCGGATCTGTGACAGTTTAGTGACAGATAATGTGTTGCTACAGGCTATGGGAGGAAGGAGAATGCTAATTTGTGACGGATTTGTGATAGCTTTGTGACACTAAAAAGCGTCGTCTGAATACTTAAAAAAATAAAAAAAAAGGTATCCTTAAACAATGGTTATAAGCAGATCATGGTGGTTTTATGGTTAATGGATCAAACCATAGCTGATTGAACGTGAATATCATGTTTGATTTGGTATGTTTCTGTGCTTGGATAGAAGAAGAAAAAGCACCAGGTTTGTATACGTTTAGGATATTGATGGCAACATGATGACAGGTTTGTATGCGTATTCATAACTTCTTATATTGATGGGGAATGGAATTGGTTTTGATATAAAATTCCTAGTCTTTAGGGATTGTGTTTGGTTCCCATAACAAGTTCCTGTATTATTGGATATGGATGCGAGTTTATTGCTGCTTCATGGTTATATGATGGGTTTTATTCATGGATTGATACTATTGTTTTGGAAGCCCATAGAAAGCTACTGATGTGTTTGGATATGGAGCATATAGTTACTACTGGTTTGAAAGTGTATATGGTTAATACTGCCAGATGAAACGTTAGTGCTGCCAGTTTGGGTTTCGAGTACAGGTTATGATTTTAAATGTTCTTAAACGTTTAAAAGGCTCGTATATTATTGGATTAATTGATTACGAAGATGGTTAATTATCACCTATTTGATGATGAAGTGGAAGTACTTGGGTACGTGTTTTATCATATCTTTTAGCAGGAGGTAACTTGTTCGTGCTTAGAAATGATGTGACGGAGACTTGACAAATCTAGCAAAGGTGTGTGATTTCTCTTATGGTGCTCAATGCTCACATTTGCTATCACTTTCGTTATGTGTCTCATAGAAGATGAGGATTTTGTCAAGAGATTGCGATCTACTTATATTTCATAGATTTATTTATAAGTTTGAAGTCACGTGGATAGTACAAGATATAAGACACAAGTTTAGGTTATTCTACTTCAGCATCAAGTTCGTTATACTTAGTTTTCTTCATCAATAATCATTACATAGATCTTACAGAATTAAAGATTCATGAAATGGTTAACATATAGGTTTCAGGGGAAGCTTATTTACAAAGTGTTTAACCATCAGGATATGTTCGTGCACCACTTAAGGTGAAGGTTTTTACTACTGCTAGATGTCTATTACTACTGCTAGTTTAAGTTTCTACTGTCTTAAATTCATTATTCTTATTATGCGTCATGGAGGGTAATTTGAGACATTGGAAGGCTGGATTAGTAGTGTAGTATATGGTTTGTAGTTGTAAAGATTCAAGTTGCTTATCTTCACAAGACCCCTATTGGATTATGACAAAAAAGGGAAGAAGATTACAGAGATATGATTTGCAGCTTATTATGTGTGGTGATATGAGCAAGTTACAAAGGAAATTTGATTAAGGGGAAGTTTTTGTTTCATTCAGGGAGATCCATGATCTCAACTTCAGGGGAAGCTTTGATTAAAGGCTTTATGATAAAGTTCATGCAAGAACATTGTATGTTTTGTCATCATCAAAGAGGGGAAGATTGTTGGGAATTATAGATTTGATGAGACAAAATAAATAAAAGAATGAAACATAAGGACTAAATCGTCAAGATTGGAATTCTACAAGCTGGTGGAGAATTATGGAAGATTTGGTCAAAGATATCAAAAGATGAAGATTCTGGAAGATCTCCTTAAGAAGATAAAGATAACAGAAGATATTTCTTAATGTTTAAAAGATTTACTTGTTTATATCTTTATGTTAACTTCCTTTGTAAGTCATGATCTCTCTATATAAAGAGATCATAGACACATAGTTTTAGCATCTAGAAAATGCAGGCTTCTAATGAGAGTCTAGCAAAAGTGTTTGTATGTGTACACAATATTAGTTAGTTAGATAGTTAGTATAGACGTCTATGGTGTAGCCTCAAGGATTGTAAATCCATGTTACTAGTTAGAGTAACCGATCTATTCTGATCAAATAGTATTTAGGGCTGTGTTGAATAAAATAAAATCTTGTGATAACATTGATTCATTTCTTATTAATTCTGATGTGCAAATATTCAATCTGTGTTATCATTATCCTAGATGAGAACTAATCATTCTCGAGTCTTAAACGATCTAATGAGTTCTAACAAACTCCACAACATTGCCATGCTGTTTGGCGATGATGATTTTGAGGATGATGACTCTGAGGGATTAGATGGGGAGGAGGTTTGGGAGGTGAACGAGGAGTGGCTAATGGCTCCCGTCACACCACCTCCAATGCCAGTGGTGCCCCTACAGAGCGTCTACGAGGTTGGAGGTCCATCCACTACTACTGCTGAGGGACAGTCTTTTCCCCTCCCATCACCTGGTGTTAGTCCCACTTGAATGGATCTTGAATTCCTTTGCTTGTGTAAGGTTTAGTTATGCAAGATAAATCCTACACAACTATGATAGAAACTTTTTAAAATATATCAAATATTATGCGGAATCTAATCTTTGATCAATAAGAAGAATATGCAATAGAACAGTAATTCTAATGATCACATAGATTAACAAACAAAGCTTCAATATATTAATACGAATACTCTAACTAGTAAAACCTTGAAGCTATAACGATATCAAAACAAAATATATCAAACTCTATGCCCTAGGACCTCCTTTTATACACCAAGGAGTCCTAGTAGATTTACAATATATTCCTAAAACTTAGAATATTCTCACAGATCTATTCTATAAATAACAATCCTTATCAACTAAGTAATCTTGATCTCCAATCAATCTTTATCTTTTCTCTAAGCAGTCTTTATCCTTTCTCTGATAGTAGAAAATCTTCTAGCAGTCTTAATCTTTTCAGCAGTTGTAAGTTTGTAATAGCAGCATTAACTCTGAACACTGACAGTAGTAACTTATACACCAGCAGCATTAACTTATCAGCGGTAACTCTAAGATTATCAAGAAGTCTTTTAATCCCAACAATCTTCCCCTAAAATTGATATTCTCATTCAAAATCTTAAGTTTCTTCATTCAAAGCTTCATAATCACTAGGAGGATGCTTCCAAACACTTCATTGATTCTAGAGCTGTTTTGTGATGAGCTTAAGAAGCTGATAACACATTTCATTCCAATGATCAGCTTTAAGCTTCTTGTTCAACATATCAGTAATTGTAGGTCCTGTAAGAGGATATCTCTTTTCTACCAACATATGAATGTGCACATTTTGCTTCTCAATGAATGTACTCCACGTGAATCATATAGCTTCCATTCTAATACTCTGTAGTCTGATTGATTTTTCCATATTGTATCTTTAACATGTGGGTCAAACATTGTCTTCAAATCTCTATATAAAACTAAATCTAAGTCCTCTACTGGTCTTGTTGATCCATACTTAGCTTTTACCAACTTGTACAAAGTTTCCAAGTCTTCTCTGTCAAAACTTTTAAGCATATGACTGAACACTAAGTGCATCTTTAAACTTCCATCAGCCCTGATTATCTGGTAATAGCTTTTCTTTCCTTCTTTGTGGATCTTCCAGTCAACAATGCTTGGAGGCTTAGTTGCCAAAGGAATAGCATCAATTACTACTTCCTCTTTATTAGTAACAACTTCTATTAGTATTTGAAGCTCTGTTGTTTCTTTATCCTCTTCCAATTTTTGCTTTTTAGAGTGTTCCTGTTCCAGCTCTTCTCTTGCTCTCTTAGAGCTTCCTACTACTCTTGTCTCACTGCCTTCTGCTCTTACTTCACTGCCTTCCACCAATTCTATATCCATATCTACAAATGTGTTTTTCAGATAAGTAGACATTGTATTTCTCTTTTGAGCTTTAGTTGGTGGTTTGTTCCTCATTTCTTGAGCTCTTATTGCTGCAAAGTGTTTCTTTCTTGCTTCTAAGAGTTGTACAAACAACTTTGACTTCTCTTTAATACTCAACTCCTCTTGTTCTTCTGCTTGCATTTTTTGAGCCATTTGATAATCAGCATCTATCATTGCTTGCATATTATCCCATGAAACAATGTTGGCTTCTTCTTCTCTTTGAGATTTTTCTCTGGCAAGCCTTTCTTCTTCTTCTTCTTTAGCTTGTAACTTGAAAGCAAGTTCTTCATTAAGACTGATTTGATATTTCTTCTTCATTTTCACAGATTCTTCTACCATAATCCCTTTGCCTTTGTCCTGTGCCTTGACTTGTGATGGTTGTTGAGAAGAAACTGTTGGTGTAGTTGCTTGCTCCTCTTCATGAATAACAAGCCTTTTGCTTTAGGTCTTGTGCTAATAGCTATAACTGTTGTAGTAGTAGTTGTTGTTGTAAGTGTTGGTGTTGTTGTTATTGATTCACTTGGCTCTTCTACAACATTGGATTTTTCTTGAACTTTTGCTCTTTTCAAAGCTACAAGTGCTTGAGCCAAAGTGACTTCATCAACACTTAAATTCACATCTTTAATAGTAACTTCTGGTTTTGTTAACACCTCATCACCATCAAGAACACATGTATCAAACATTTCTTCATCACCATACCTCCCCTGAGTTTCATGAACCAATGTAATCTCTACATCTTTATCAATATCATCAATTTTCCTCCCTTGTTTGGATGCATCCTCTTGATCACCCAAACTAGCTTCATCAAAGGAAATCACTCTTGCAGATCTACCAACCTTGTATAATCTTTTGAGCTTGTAAGTTCTTGACCCTCCTTTCTTTTCTAACTTCTTAACTCTCAGTTTTAAACTTGTAATCTCCTAAGCTTGAGCAGTCTTTAGGTTCTCCAGGTCAATAACCCTATTTTGCAAGTTGGTACATAATTCCATCAATTCCTAAAGTTTCAATCTATCCTCACCACTTTGAAGTATGTTACCTTTTGCGAGTAGTGGATCATTGGAAAGTTTAGATACATTCTCAGACCTAGTCTGAGCAATTGTATCCCCTATGGTTTCTTGGCGCCTGGGACCACCACTTGAACTAGTTCCTGGGAAACTTGGTTCATTAGGTGTTGACTTGGATTGGGTCTTATTGATGTTACCCCTGTCTTGTTCTGCATCTAAGCCAATAGCAGTAGTAGCATCCCTTTCCAAACTATCATCCCTCTCCTCATAGACAGCCTCATCTGCAACATTGGTTGTAGGACCACTAAGCTGAGGTACCTTAGTGTCCTTTCTCTTTGGACTTCTTGATCTTTGTTTCTTTTGGGGTTGAGATGTTGATGGTTGAATAATAGTAGGTGTGTGATGGGGATCAGTAGGATTTGATGAACCTTCACCCTGTTCTTGTTGAGCTTGTACTATCATTGTAGAAAATAAGGGCGTGTCCCTTCTAGAAAAGCATTTCCATACCCTTCTCATGTTTCAAAAAATCTTCTTAGTGTGAGAGGGTGTAATATAAATCCTTTTGTGACTTTGCATCCCTTCAAGTTGTTTATTCAAAAAGACATGCATAAACCTTGGATGCATCAAGAATTTACCAGCATTATCCAAGTCCTTCACCATACTTTCAAATATGTACTTTGAAAAGTTAAACTTTTGGTTTGTAGCTAAGCAGATAATTGCAGAAAACATAGTGTTACTAAATTCATTCCATGCAGTAGTCTTAGCACTTAGGCATTGCAAAATGGTATGAATAAGGAATTTCTATTGAGGAGAAAAGAATGCCTTATAGAATGTAAGCTTTTGTGAAAGTTTTTCATACCCCATCCTTGTAAGTTTTTCAAAAATGGTAGTAATTGGCAAGCAATCCGTACCTTCCTCATCATTTAGTTAAAGGTCACATCTAACAGATGCTTCAGTAACAATAATCTTCTTCCCATCCACTAGGGCTTGTAACTACACTTCCCCATTAATTATTTTCACCTTTGCAGTAGCCTAAAATTTTTCAATGCACGAAGTATAGATCATAGGATTAACCGTTAGTGCATACTTGATAGTGTGTGCATTAAGAAAATCCACTATCTAATCAAACCATTCACTTTCAGCAGGTTTAGCCAAAAACACGACTAAATTGTGAGTATCAGCAAACTATAGGGTCGTCATTGTGTTGGGTTTTGATGATGAATGATGAAATTGAGTTAGGGTTTGAGATTAGAGAGTATATGATTGAATGAAATCAATTAAATGAGTAAATGAAATCCTTAATCGAAGCATTTATGAAACTACCCTCAATAGCATTAACGTTCACCAGCAGTTGTAAGTTATGCCAAGCAGCATTAACTTTCAACAGCAGTAGTAAGTTTATGCCTAGCAGTATTAACTTTCCCCAGCAGTAGTAAGTTTATGCCTAGCAGCATTAACTTTGAATCACCAGCATTAACTTCAATTCCATTCTAATCAGCTTTTCCATCATCAAATTAACATTTTAGCTCACAAAAACTCTCTGTCTGTTTTTGATTTCTCTCAATTCTTTTTACTCATAATTCTCTCTTTCTGTTTTTCAACTCACAAATTATCTCAATTCTTTTACTCACCAAAACTCTCTATCTATTTTTATTCTACACATCTCTCTTTCTATTTTTATTCTTACCAACTATCTCAATTCTTTTTCTTATAATTTTCACAATGTTAATTATACCAGCAGTATAAGTATAACTAACAGCATTAACTTAGCAATATTAAGTATAACTAGCAGCACTAATTGTACTTAATAGCAGAAACTTTTAATGACATGAATAACAGTACTAATTCATACAAAATTTTACAAAAACATAAAGAGATAAAAGATTTTAAGGATTTAGCATTCCAATACTAGCAATCAAATATTGAAATCTACTTACATCAAAAGCTTTTGTAAGTAAATCTGCAACATTCTTGTCAGTATGGATTTAAACTATTTGAATCAACCTCTTTTCATTGCAATCCCTAATAAAGTGATGTCTAATCTCTATATGCTTCATTTTTGAATGAAAAACATGATTTTTAATTATGCAAATAGTACCATTGTTATCAATAAAAGTTTTGGTATGCAATAAATTGTACCCATAATCAAGTAATTTATTCTGAATCCAAAGCACTTGTCCACAACAACTTGAAGCAGCCACATATTTAGCTTTTGTTGTGGAATTTGCAACCACTGTATGTTTTTTGCATTGCCATGATATGAATCTACTTCCAAGAAATTAACAACCTCCTATTATAGATTTCCTATCCAAGCTTGCTTCAGCATAATCACTACCAGTGTATGCTACCAAATCAAAAGGAGAATCTTTTGGATACCAAAGACCCAATTTTGGTTGACCTTTTAAGTACCTAAAGATCCTTTTTATAGCATGAAGATGTGAAATCTTTGGGTTGACTTGGTATCTTGCACAGGCACACACTGCAAACATAATACCAGGTCTTGAAGAAGTAAGATACATCAATGAACCAAACATTGATCTATATAAATGAACATCCACTTCTTCACTATCTTCATCCTTGAGCAAAATCTTTTGAGTTTCCATAGGTGTGCTTATTGTCTTGACATCAGTAAAACCAAATTTCTTTAAAATCTTAGTCACATACTTGTCTTGACTGATAAAAATCCCATCCTTCTTCTGCTTTACTTGCAGTCCTAAGAAGAATGCGAGTTCACCTATAGAACTCATCTGAAACTTCTTATGCATCATCTTCTCAAACTCAGTGCATAATGACTTCTTTGTAGAGCCAAAAATGATATCATCTACATACACTTGAACTAATAGAATATCACCTTTTTCCCTTCTGATAAACAAAGTCTTGTCTATCTTTCCTCTCTGAAACCCATTATACAACAAATAAGTTGACAAGGTTTCATACCAAGCTCTAGGAGCTTGATACAGTCCATAAAGTGTCTTTTCTACTTTGTATACTCTATTAGGGAAGTATGGATCTTCAAATCCTAGTGGTTGACAAACATAGACTTCCTCTTCAATCTTACCATAAAGAAAAGCACTCTTGACATCCATTTAGTACACCACAAAGTCTTTAAATGAGGCATATGCTAAGAATATCCTAATTGCTTCAATTCTGGCAACAGGGGCAAAGACTTCATCATAGTCAATCCCCTCTTCTTGTGTGTACCCTTGTGCAACCAATCTTGCTTTATTTTTAATCACAATTCCTCTTTCATCCTTTTTTTTCCTGAAAACCCATTTAGTCCCAATAACCCTTTTTCCATTTGGTAACTCTACCAAAGTCCAAACTTCTTGTAGCTTAAATTGTAGAAGCTCTTCCTGCATAGCCTCTATCTAGCTTGGATCCTTCAATGCATGAATTACCTTTTTGGGTTCTTCTTGTGATAAAAAGCAAGCAAACAAGCAGTTTTGAAAGTCTTTATGATTTGTTCTTTGCTGAACTGAACTAAACAAACCATGTTCTTCCAAATTCTTTATCATTCTTCTTGTTTGAGGTGCTGAATTCAAGTTTCTAATAATTTTTTCAACTGGATGATCTTTGTGTATTCTTGTAGTTAGAATAGGACTGACAAACATAAATGCATCCAAATTGTTAATGTCTGCCTCTACACCAACATCTTCATCATCATCTGAATAAACAATATATTCCAATTCAGGCATATTTCGATCATCTGGAAGTTCAATGCTTGTTTTTGCACCAACAACATTAACTTCATTTGTGCTAGCAACATTAATAGTGTTAGTGTTGTTAACATTATCCTCCTTCTCTTGATCATTACTTTCACTATCTTTACTTGAATCACCACCTTTTTTTCATGGTTCTTCAGTAACCTTCTTTTCATCATCTCCTGAAGGTTTGAATCCAACATCAGGAGAACTCTTTAAACTTTGAGAGAATGGTGGATCAGCATTCTACAATGGTAGCAAAATGTAATCTTTGCCAGGTACTGTCTCCATTCTAGCTTTACCTACATCATTACATGCTTTTGTACCTGTATTACCATTAGACTGATTTCCTGTAACAACTAGCTTATAATTCATTGACTTTGTTAGTGCATCAATATCAAAAAGCCAATTTGGTCAACTTCCTGCAATATTAGGTGTATTCTCACTAAACTGGTCATGCAGGTTCTCTTCAACTATCCTAGTTCTACTGTTGAATACTCTAAACGCTTTACTATTGATTGAGTACCCAATAAAGAATCATTCATCAGCCTTACCATCAAACATTCCTATGTGATCTATGGTATTGAGAATTGTAATACGACACCCAAATGGTCTCATAATTCCTAAAGCTGGTTTTCTACTAAGAAAAAGTTCATAAAGGGTCTTGTTATGAGGCTTAGTTACTAATACCCTATTTTGCACATAGCAAGCAGTATTAACTGCTTCAGCCCAAAAAGTAGTAGGTAGTTTAGAATCAACTAGGATTGTCCTAGCAGCCTCAATTAGTGTTCTATTTTTCCTCTCAACTACTCCATTTTGTTGAGGAGTTCTAGCTACACTAAATTCTCTCTTAATACCTTTTCTTTTACAAAACTGATTCATCTCCTTATTCTTGAACTCAGTTCCATTGTCACACCTAATTACCTTAACCCTTTGATCTACTAGATTTTCTATTCTAGTTATAAAGGACTTAAGAATGCCACTAGTCTCATCCTTAGTAGCTAGAATGAAATTCCATCTAAACCTATTGTAATCATCTTTGACAACTAGGCAATACATCTTTTTCATTAAGCTTTTTACAAATGTTGGACCAAACAAATCTATGTGCAACATATATAAAGGTTGGTTGATTGAACTTACTATTTTGGACTTACAAGAAGCTCTATGTTGCTTTCCCTTTTGACAAACAACACAGGTTTGATTAATTTCAAAAAGTTTTGAAGGTAAACCTCTTACAAGATTTCCCTTAATCAGTTTATTCATAGTTTTGAAATTTATGTCTCCAAGCCTCCTATGCCAAAGTTTAGATTCATTAGATGTGGCTTTTGCAAAGAGATAAGTTAGACCTCCTTTAGGAACAATATTCTTTAAGTCAACACTATACATATTGTTCTTTCTAGGAACTTTAAGTAAAACGTGACTTTCATCAGTTAACTTAAAGTTTGGAGATAAAAGAATACATTAAGTGTCATTAAATAGAACATTATTCTTTTTGTCACATATTTGTGGGACACTAAAGAGGTTAAACTTTAACTCTCTTACAAAATACACATTCTTAAAATCTAAATTACCAGTTTTAATTGTACCTCTACCTGTGATTTTCCCTCCTTTGGGGTTACCTCCAAAGGCAACATATCCTCTATCAATCTCTTCATAATCTGTAAGATATGACATGTTCCCTGTCATGTGCCTTGAGCATCCACTATATATCACTCCTTTTTCCTGCAAATCTTGATGTGGATTGCCCTGCACATAAGTTAAGCAAATCAGTCTCTTTTGGGAACCCAAGCCATCACTGACTTAGATCTACATTGTGCATCAATATAATCAAACCTTTTTAGAATGGTTGATGCACTGTTGTGTTTAGAAACATGGTCTAGTACTTTAGTCTTTGGTTTCCAAACCTAACAAGCTGAGGTCTTAACAGCATTAACCTGGTTTCCCTTAACAGCATTAAGTACTGCTTTTGGCCTAGCAGCATTAACTACTACTTTTGGCCTAGCAGTATTAACATTTTTATTATTAACAGTATTAACCCTCTGATTAAAATTACTATTTTTAAATGTTGTATTCTTATTAATGGGCCTTCTAATAGTTGAATGTGCTTTATTAAAAACATTTATCATTGGTCTTGCACTATTCACTGTTGTTCTGGGTTAAGCAGTATTAACTAGTCTAGCATTGTAAGTGATACTAGGCAGACCTCATTAATACTACTTTTGGAACCATGTTCCTTTTAGGACTAGGGTGAGTCATTTTAGAAAAATTCTGGTGATTCACCCTTTGAGTATAGTTCCATACTGGTTTTACCATCTTTTTATTATTAAACTGTCTCTGATGGTTATTACAATTATACTGCAGGTGATCAAAACTTCCACATATATAGCAAGCCTTGTTAATCATCTCAAAATTACTTCCCAGTTTTTGAGACATTATATTATTCCAGTTTCTTTGGTTTCCTCTAGGACTATGTGTGTTCAGCCTATTTTGATTACCTTGTTTAACAGTTATTTTCCTAAGAGATTTTACTTGCTCTTTAGATTTAACAAACTCTATTTTAGCAAAACTAGGTTTAACAATTTTCTTTTTCTATCTTAGCCTGAGGCACATCTTCTTCCTTACTACCAGACACCCAATCCTCAATAATTGGAGCACCATTATTCTTCCTAAGTGCCTTAGGCTTGTCTGCATTAGCCTTAGCTTCACTAGTCTCAACTATAGGCTTTTTAACTATAGGCTCACTAACTATAGGCTCATTCACAAACTCTTCTAGACCAGAGAATGACAAATCAGGTTTTGGAGGCATAAAGTTTCCTATATAGGGAGATGGAACAGCATTATATCCTAAACATGTTTGCACTTATCAACTATTTGACAGTCTATTAGTTTGCTTAAGCTATTAGATTAATTCTCAAAATTTTCTACTGTTAGATGAATTTCATCTTTTTATTTTTGAGCCAGATCCAACTTCCTCCTAAGCTTTGTAATGTCTACTTCTCTTAAATGAATCTCACATTTTAAGACCTTGATATCTTCCTCATAAACAGACTCATTTTTCTTATAAACTAGAAGTCTTGCTTGTGCAGACTCTAAACCTATTTTATAAGTAATAGCATTTAACTTAGATAGCCTTAAGTCTTTTAATAGTTGTTTATTTTGTTCTTTAAGACTTTTAACATTTTCCAAACAAGATAATGAACAGTTTGAATTAGTAGATACCTCAGAGTTAGAACTTGTAGAAGAGTAAGCCACGAGTGCAAAGTTAGTTGGACCTTCTTCTGCTTGATCACTCCAATCATAATCAGAACCATTACAAGACATTAAAGCATTTGAAGTAGTTGTCTCCACTAGCACAACCCTTCTTGTGTTCTCCCTATTCGTGTTTTCTTGGTTCCTTAGAGCCCTACACTCCCTTGCAAAGTGTCCCCTTTTGTGGCAGTTGTAACATTCCACCTTGGACTTATCAAACCCAATGGTCTCAGTACCATTCATAGAAAACTTCCTTCCAGTGTTCTTTAAGTATCTCCTTACCCTCATTGTTAGCATAGCCATCTGCCGCCTTAAGTCCATCTCTTCTAAATCATCAGGATTAATTTGTTGTAAGTCCTCATTGTCAAGTTATAGACTGTTTGGTTGACTTGCAAAGAAAGCACAGATAACAACATCACTCAAGTTATCAATTGTTGTTGAGTTAACAGCAGTAGCTTAAGTGCTAGTAGTTATAGCACCATGAGCAGTATTAACTGCTCCATTTGTACTGCTGGTGCTGTTTGAGGACACAAAGGCTAGGTTTTGTGTGTTTGTGCTTAAGCTTAATGTTCCTTTGACCTCTAGTTCATAGATCTTCAAGTTGTTGTAAAGATCATCCAAGCTTAATATATCTATCTCAGGCTTGTTCCTCCACATAATGGTATGTGTGTTCCATTCTGTAGATAGACTTCTTAAGAACTTCTGATTCACATCTTCATGTGAGATACTTTCACCATGAATCTCCAACTGACTGATAAGATTTTGAAGCCTATCAAAGGTTTGATCTAACACCTCTGAGCTAGATGCAGTAAAATTTTCATACTGTTGCTTTAGAAGATTCCTTTGAGTCTTTTTAGTAGCAGCATTCCCTCCAAACCTCTTCTCAACAGTCTGCAATAATGACTTGGCATCTTTGATGGACTTAAACTTCAATTGATGTTCATTAGGTATGTCCATCAATAAAGTGCTTCTTACCTTTAACTATAATCTCCTTTGTGCCTTTTCTTCAGCAGTTGCAGGAGCAATTATAGTCTCAACACCTTTAATAATTTTTTGTTATTGGAGGTGCATTACCATTCTCTATGACTTCCCATAGAGAATAATCAATCATCTGGATGTACTGTTCCATCCTCATCCTCCAAAGCTCATACTCACCTGGTTTGAGCATAGGCACTTTTGATGCAGCCACTATATGTGCTGAGTCTTGATCCATGTCTTCTTAGCAAAGTTTCTCAAAGCAACAAGCTCTGATACCACTTGTTGATCCCACTTGAATGGATCTTGAATTCCTTAGCTTGTGTAAGGTTTAGTTATGCAAGATAAATCCTACACAACTATGATAGAAACTTTGTAAAATATATCAAAGATTATGCGGAATCTAATCTTTGATCAATAAGAAGAATATGCAATAGAACAGTAATTCTAATGATCACACAGATTAACAAACAAAGCTTCAATATATTAATACGAATACTCTAACTAGTATTAGGGTTACAAAACCTTGAAGCTATAATGATATCAAAACAAAAGATATCAAACTCTATGCCCTAGGACCTCCTTTTATACACCAAGGAGTCCTAGTCGATTTACAATATATTCCTAAAACTTAGAATATTCTCAAAGATCTATTCTATAAATAACAATCCTTATCAACTAAGTAATCTTGATCTCCAATCAATCTTTATCTTTTCTCTGAGCAGTCTTTATCCTTTCTCTGATAGTAGAAAATCTTCTAGCAGTCTTAATCTTTTCAGCAGTTGTAACTTTGTAATAGTAGCATTAACTCTAAACACTGATAGTAGTAACTTATACACCAGCAACATTAACTTATCAGCAGTAACTCTAATATCATCAAGAAGTCTTTTAATCCTAACACCTGGACTTCATGTACCTCCATCAATGATCGAGGACTTGAGTACCCGCTTGGGTAACCTAGAGTACGGACACGGACATCTGGCGAAGAAGGTGATCCAGGTGAGTGATGTTGAGGTAGCAGTTGGTATTTCTATCAGGGAGATTAACCCGAGGGTTTTTGCTGTTAAGGGACAGGTGCAGGTGATGGCGTCCTAGATGGCTCATGCCACAGATAGATTTGAGCAGATTGGTGCCCAGGTGGAGTAGGGTCAGCAGACTGCGACCTAGAGAGATGAGGTGATTGCCGAACTAACTCAGCAGGTGCAGGCTTTGCAGGCAGCAACGCAGCAGAGAGATGCGCAGATTCAGCAGCTATAGACTACAGTTTCAGAGATGAGCAGCCAGGAGAGCACACTAATGCAGTGTATTTTGGGGATGGGATAGGCGACTGATGTGGGTCTCGTAAGACTTCTACACAAGAAGTTTTACAACTCCCTAGGCAGTGCACCTAATCGTTGTAGTGTAGTATAGGCAAGACTCGGGGTTGTTTATCATTCACTCAAGGAATAGGTTAGGAAGGCTTGATCACGATCTAACAAATTCTAAGAGTTGAGAGAAGATTATTTTTGTATTTTTATGTTTTATGGAAAGCAAGTAAATCATATAATTGGAGAGGTGGTTGGTTTTAGCTATTAAAGTAAATATATTCTACACTACTGGCAATAACAATAAGATAAAAGATTGTGTTTATTTAATCATGTATTACTCCCAAGATTGCTTCTCCTAGTGTTGTTGCCTTGTCACCTTTATGATGATCTGTGTAACTATTTCCTAAAGCATGAACGAATTACACAAACCCGCCGTCTACTTAGTATGCTGCTAGGGCAACGCACATGCAAGGTAGTATGAAGACTATTACCCGATGGTATCCTTTCTACACAATCACGTTTCCCTAGACATATCAACAGCAATGCAGACAAAAGTTGGTTTTCTAAGATCTAACGTGCACATCCATCACAAGAAGAAACACCACTAAGATCTACATTCTAGGTTTCATACAATCATAAATAAACACAATAAGGAGTTAACCCTAATTTCGGGTCTATATTTATAAGAATATCGCTGCGATGGCATCGCATTTTAATCGTGACGCCGTCATAAAGTAGAATCTTGTAGATCCGAGTTGAGTCGGTGCGGGTTGACGCCGCCAAGAAATGTTGTGACGCCATCACTAGATAAAGTGTGACGGCGTCGTGTATAAATGGTGACGCCGTCTCGAGGCTCTGAAACTTTAAATCTTGAAGAGTCTTG
>BQNB010041718.1:0-23651 GCA_026074375.1 Tanacetum coccineum
AATAAGTAGGTAGACAAAGTCTCATACCAGGCTCTAGGACCTTAATGGAGACCATATAAAGCTTTTTCTACTTTATAAACTTTGTCAGGGAATTGTGGATCTTCAAAACCAGGAGGTTGGCGCACATACACCTCCTCTTCAATAGTACCATATAAAAAGGCACTCTTCACATCCATTTGGTACACAATAAACCCCATAAATGATGCATAGGCCAAAAATAACCTGATTGCTTCTATCCTAGCAACAGGAGCAAAAACCTCATCATAATCAATGCCTTCTTCTTGGGTGTAACCTTGTGCAACCAGTCTTGCCTTGTTTCTAACTACTATCCCTCTCTTATCTTTCTTGTTTTTATAGACCTATTTTGTTCCAATGGCATGCTTGCCTTTGGGTAAATCAACCAATCTCCAAACCTTCTGCAATCTAAACTGTAGCAACTCATCTTGCATTGCCTCTATCCAGCTTGGATCTGTCAAAGCTTGTGTCACCTTCTTGGGTTCTATTTGTGAGAGAAAACAGGCAAATAAGCAGTTTTGATAATCTTTGTGATTTGTTCTCCTCTGCTTTTTGATGTAACTGACCATAGCATGTTCTTCAGAAATCTTGGTCATCCTTCTTGTTTGAGTAGCTGAATTTATGTCTCCAATGATCTGGTCTTTAGGATGATCCTTGTGTATTCTGGTTGTGGGAATAGGACTGACATTCACGGTGGTTTCCAAGTTGTTAAGGTCAGCATGTGCACCCACATCTTCATCATCATATGCACCACTAAAGATACCAGTATTTAGAAGATCAGCAGTATCCTCCAAATCATGCATAAGAGGATTAGTTGGAAGATCATCAACATTAGTAAAAATTTGCTCAATAGTACTAACAGATGGACTAACAGTACTATCTCTGTTAGTGCTGTTAGCATAACCTTCCTTCTGTTGAACAAGCAAATTATCCAATTCAGCTCTAAAATCTTGCACATTCTGGTCATCTTCTTTATTTGAAGCTCCTCCTTCTTTTTCTTGACCATTTCTTTCACCCTTATTTGCTGGTTCTTCATTAGTCTTTTTACCAGCATCATCTATAATTGCATCCTCTAAGCTCTGTGGACTATCATAAAGTAATGGTAGCAGAATATATTGTTGAGTAGGTACTGCATCAACATTATCCTTGATACTTGCATTCTTATTTGTTTGATTCCCTGGCTCATAATTCATAGAGTTTGTTAGTAAATCAATATCAAAGAGCCAATTTGGTCCACTCCTTGCAACATTAGGTTTGTTTTCAAGAAAGTTTATGTGCATGTTCTCCTCTACTTTCCACTAGTCTCATCCTTAGTAGCCAAAAAGAAAACCCAACTAAACCTACTATAGTCATCAGTAACAACAAGGCAATATATCTTATGATTTATACTCCTTACAGATGTTGGTCCAAATAAGTCCATATGTAACATTTGTAAAGGTTGCCTGATAGAGCTCATAAGCTTGGTCTTACAAGAGGCTTTGTGTTGCTTTTCCTTCTGACAAGCAATACAAGTATGGTCATTTTCAAAAAGCTTTGAAGGCAAACCTCTTACAAGGTTTCCTCTTACAAGGTTTATCCTCACAAGTTTGTTCATAGTTTTAAAGTTTATATGACCAAGCCTCCTATGCCATAAATTAGACTCATCTATTATAGCCTTTGCAAATAAACAAGTCAAACCTCCTGAAGGAACAACATTCTTTAGATCAAAACTGTAAATGTTGTTCTGTCTTGTAACTTTAAACAAGACTTGACTTTCATCAAGTAGCTTAAAGTCTGGAGATAGAACAAGACATTCATTCTCAGTGAAAAGAACACTATTTTCTTGTCACACATTTGTGAGACAGAGAAAAGGTTAAACTTAAGTTCTTTTACAAAGTATACATCTTTAAAGTCTAATTTCCCAGTCCTAATTTTACCTTTTCCAGTAATTTTACCTCCTTTAGGACTTCCTCCAAATGCAACAAATTCACCATCTCTTGATAATCTGTAAGAAAGGACTTGTTTCCATTCATATGCCTAGAGCATCTACTGTCGAAAATCCCTTAATCCTGTAAAGTATATTGTGGATTACCCTGCACTCAAAATGAGATAATTATTTTCTCTTGGGGACCCAAGCCATTACTGACTTAAGTCTGCCTTGTAGATCAACATAGTCAATCTTTTAAGCATGTATGATCCACTGTCTTTAGAGGTATGGTCAATAACATTTCCTGTTGGTCTCTAAATCCAGCATGCTGAGGACTTAACAGCATTTCCCCATTTCCCTTAGCATCACTAACTACTGCTTTTGGCCCAGCAGTAGTTACATTGTTAAACTTAACAGTTTTAACTTTTTCATTAAGATTATTGGTTTTAGCCACTAATTTTTGGTTAAAATCCCTTCTTACTGGTGAATATGCTTTAAAATAAGAATATGTTTTGGGTAATGCATCATTTCATTTTAATTTAGGGGCAGCTTAGTAACAGGCCTGGGGGGGGGGGTAGGGGTGGGGTGTACTAATCTGATGCCTGCTGTATTGGAGGGACTTGCCCTTAGCAGTTATTAAAGGGTACTTGTCCTGACTTTGTTACAACTGATGTTGAAACAAAATTTCTTTTAGGATGTGGCTGAGTAAATTTATTTTGGTGTTGAAACAAAATTTCTTTTAGGATGTGGCTGAGTAAATTTATTTTGGTGGTTCTACCATTTTTTTATCTTGAAAATCACAGTCTTTGATTAAATGATTAAAAACTCCCACAAACAATACAAGATTTCTTAATAAACGCAAAACCATTCCCTAGTTTCTGAGTCATCATTCCATTCCAGTTTCTTCTATTATCCTTAGGACTTTGACTTTTCATAGGATACTCTACTTGCTTATGTGTGTTTTCCTTATTATCAGATTTCACATTCTCATCAGATTTGACAAAATTGATTTTAGTTAACTTTTGTTTTGTCTGATCAAATTTAGGTCTAAACACACTATCATTTTCACTATCAGTGTCCTAATCTTCAATGATAGGAGCACTAGGCATAACAGTTTTAGGCTTTTCTATAATATCCTTACTAGTATTAGATATACTAGTTTCAGTTTCACTTACTTTAGTCTTATTGACAGAATCATCTAACCCAACAAAGGATAAGTCAGGTCTTGAGGGCATGTAGTTCCTAGTGTAGGGAGGGGGAACTGCATGAAACCCTTCCTCTATTTTGAATCTATCATTTACTGGACTATCATCCACATCACTTTCTCTACTGTTAAACACACTATGAACCACTTCATTATTATGTATTTGACTATCATAACCAAGACCAGCTTTGTCTTTAGCACTTATTTGACTTTTTATCAGTTTAGTTTCTTTGATGATTCTTCAAAATTTTCTAGTTTAAGTTTCAAATCATCTTTCCCTTTTAAAGCTTCTTCTAACTGATTTTTAAGGTCTTTGATAAAAATATCTTTCACTTGGACATCATACTTTAAAAAAACAATGTCTTCTTCATAAACAACTTCATTTTTTCATGAATAACTATCCTAGCTTCTAATGATTCTAATCCCATTTGATAACCTATAATTTCTAGATTAGATTTTTTAAGAGCTTCACGCTGTTGATCATACTGTTTTTAAAGAGTTTCATATGATTTTAAGCAATCTTTTGAGCAAGTATGTACCTCAAAGCCATTAGAGCAAGGTTTGTGATGCCTTCTTCAGCCTGAGAGCTCCAATCATAACCACCTATCCCATCTTGAACCAACAAGGAATTTCAGGAGTCTCCACTAGTATAATCCTTCTTTGAGCATCTCTATTTCTATTCACCTGATTCGTGGTGCCCTGTATTATATAGCAAAGTGACCTCTCCTTGGCTGTTGTAACATTTAACTTTAGTTTATCAAGCAATAGTTTCTTTGCCATTGAAATTCAGATTCCTTCCTGTCTTCTTTAAGAATCTCTTCACCCTCATGGTAAGCATGGCCACCTGCCATTTGAGATCCATCTCTTCAAGATCATCAGTATCAATCTGCTCCAGATCTTCATTGTCCAATTGTGGACTATTAGATTGATTAGCAAAGAAGGAAAACATGACATCATCAGCATAAGTTGAGGAAGAAGCTTGTCCTTGTGAACTAGCAGTAGAAACTTCATGAGCAGTATTAACTGCTTCATTAGTACTGCTAGTGTTTTCTGAAGATACAAAAGCCACATTCTGAGAGTTTGAGCTTGAGCTTGATTGGCCTTTAATCTCAGCTTCATATACCTTCAAATTGTTGTACAAATCATCCATGCTCAAAGTGTCTAGATCAGATTTGTTTCTCATGATTAAAGCAATATTGTTCCAAGCTGATGGTAGACTTCTCAGCAACTTCAGATTTGCATCTTCCTGAGAGATAACTTCACCATGAATTTCCAATTGGCTGATGAGTTTCTGAAACCTATCATAGGTTTTATCCAGTCCTTTAGATCTTGATGCAGTAAAATTCTCATATTGCTGCTTCAGAATGGTCTTTTGCATTTTCTTTGATTCTTTGTTGCCTCCAAACCTGGCCTTGATTGCTTCCCATAAGGTCTTTGCATCCTTGATTCCATGAAACTTTAATAGGTGCTCATCAGGAATGGCCAACAACAGAGTGCTTTTTGCTTTCAATTCATTCTTTCTTGCTAGCTTTTGTTCAACAGTTTTAGGAGGAATAGGACCTTCAGTACCAGCACTAGCTGATGCAATAGCAGGTGCATCACCATTCACAATAACCTCCCAAAGAGCATAATCAGTGTGAGTAAGATATTGCTCCATTCTTATGCTCCATAGATCATAGTCTCCAGTTTTGAGTACTGGAAGTTTTAGTGCAGACACTATTTGGGTAGTTTCTGATTGTGATTCCATCTTCTCTTGATTATGAGATCTTGTGTAGATATAGTGTTCTTCTTATTCAGAGTTTCTCAACAAGCTCTGATACCACTTGTTGATCCCTTCTTGACAGATCTTACTTAGCTTGTTAAAGCTTAGTTATATTGGATAGATCCAAGACAACTATAGTAGAAACTAAGATTGAGAATATCACAAACTATGCGAATTAGTTTGTATAATATAAGAAGAAACAATAAAACAGTAAAAACAAGATCTTTACTAAACTTTCAATATATTGAATACTATTTTTAGTTACAAAATTATAACAACCCACAATTTTCATCACTTTAATTTCCACTTATATTATATTAAATACTACTTTTTCACTGAATTTTTTTTGCGTTATTCCATTCTGTAACATAGTTTATATTTCTAAAGTAAACGAGCTCACGCAACTTACCTATGCCAATTTCTATCTACGTTTATATCAAGTAAACTCCATTAATAGGTTAAAGTTAATATTTGATATTCCTATATATCATGTACGTTATCTATTTTACCGTAATTTTCTTATAATGATTCAATAAATGAACTTTATCCGTTAAAGTTCTATACCAATACCCTAACTACATGTAATTGTATCATATAAAAACGAATGTACAAGCTTATGATGCATATGTACAATGTATTCACTAAGCTATAAATTCAATTGTGTATTTCCCTCTAAAAATCATGGACAAACTCCATTAAAGCCTTAAAGTTACATGACGTTTAAGCATGGTATTCAAATGAGTTCCTTTCCCTCCAAATTCTGCAAGGCTTCTAAGCACAACATTTAAATATATTTTTTCCTCCAAACACCATTCCACACTCGTCCTAAACCAAAACCCTAACCCGAAAACCCTAGCAAACCCGATACCAACTTAAAAACTAGTTCATAAATATATGATTCAAAATATGTTCCGTGATAAACATAGGATTGGGGGAAAATCAGTAGGCTTTAAGTATTAAGAAATTTCTAGGTTAATATCCCTAGGTTTGTGTATATTATGCCAGTTACTCGAACCCGATTCAATGTCGGATGAATTAGTTATAGCCGAAATAGAAAAGGTGTGCAGATTCTGCACACCTATAGTAAACTGCTATTATCTCTAGATTTTGCTATATTAACCCCTAAATATGTAAAACTAAAAGTTGTAGAGGACTCAAATATCTAACCATTCTCACTGGTTTTAGCTTCATCAGAGTTACGGTTTGTAAATGGCAACCATTTTACTGAGACTAATATTGGCTGTCCAAAAACCGCCATGCCCTTTCATTAAAAATTCGACCCTTGAGCCGCAAGCAAGACCCTTGGCCACCACTCAAGACCCTTGGGCACCACTCCAACATCTTGGCCACCACTCCAAGTAGCTTGGCCACTACTCTACTCTAAAAACTTGGCCATTACTTCTCTTCTACAATATAAATACACGCATACATACATTCATTCATAATTCACCATTAAAATCAAAACAACTTTAAATTGATGATCTAACCAAAGACTTAGAAGAGAAGAAAAGAAAGAACTCAGCATGTAAAAGCCAGAAATATGGAAAAGAGGTCCTTGATTCTCTCAAAAAGAGTGTTTAACCATTCAAGTCATTCGACCCATTTCCACCATTTTTGACTCATTTCAAGTTCAAGTAAGCTCCTAACTCGTTCAATAGACTCTTACATTGTTTTAGAACTTTCATAAGCTTTGTTAGATCCTATATAAACTCTTGTTTATGCCTTGAAACCACATCCGTGCGTTTTGGTTTTCCTAAACCAAACGTGCCCATTTTGATCTTTCTAGTTCATAAGCTCTTTTGATAAGCTATAAGCTCGTAAAACTTATTTATTCTAACTTATTTTAGCTTATAGTAATAAGCTATTAACCTGCAAATTACTTTCTATATTGAAAAAATCAAGATTATGAATTTTGGACTAAAATTGTAAATATTTTCATGCACAAGGGTATATATTGTAAATTTCTGAAATTATATAGTTTTGGGTCAAAAATGTCATTTTCCTAAAGTTATAACTACAAGGGGCTGTTTTGCCAAATTTTAAAGTCAAAGGTTTAATATATATATATATACTTTATATATATAAAGGATTAAACTCATAAAAGTATAAAAATCAAGGGTATATATTGCCATTTTTGTATTCTTAAAAATATAAAATGTAATATTTTTGTATAAATTATAAAAATATATATAAATATTATAAGACTTGATTTTATTAAAACCTGACACATTTGTCGTTATTAATCATCTATCGACGCATTATAAAACAATTACATATTTAACGTAACTTATCATCGACTAGCTTTTGAAGAAACTTAAAATCTTATCGTATCACGTTACTAGGGAATTTCATGTGAGGGGTTTCATTTGATTATACGTTTTGATGAGTTTGCTGGATTTACGATTTAAAGTGTCTGGTATGTGTTTAATTACACATACCCTTTGCCTATAAAAACGGACTTAAAAGACCAAAAACATACAAAAAATACATTATATTTGTGTGTTTTGCATTTATATTGTGCAGGAAACAAATATCGACAAAAAAGACGAAAATCAAGCCAAAACAGACAAAACCGAGCACGAGAATGTAAAGAGTGTAAAAAGCCAAAGTCAAAAAGTCAAAGTCAAAAAGTCAACCGAAAAGTCAACCCCACAAAGTCGAAGTCAAACCGAAGCCAAAACCGAAAAAAACTTATCCGGCCAACCCGACCCTTTTTATTGGGCCAAGTCGCCCAATAAGCCATCAAGACTAGGCTTATATAAGCCTTATCTCAAATTGGGCTTATATTCCAAATCTGTCAAGTTAAAAAGCCCAAAACCATTTAACAAGCCTAAATGGCCTGATCCAGTCAACACCCTGGTTAAACGACTGTTAAGTCGTATAGGTATATCTCTGTTAACCCCTTCACACCGTTAGTCCTTCAAGGACTAACATTGTTAGTCATTGAGGACTAACGACGCAACAACAAAACCAAAGATGCAGAGTACAAGGACTGTGGCTGTAATTCACTTATTCACTGATAGGTCACATGAATCTTGAATCAATCATATCAACATGTAAGATTAGAGAGAATGAGGGCAAGTAAAGGGAAAATTCAAATGTTATTATGGAGGGAAAATGAGAGTTAATTACAAGGGCATCACCCTCTAATGAAGATTAGAGGGCTATTTATAGGAAATGGGAGGGAGGCTTCCCTTCCTTATTTTCCTAACTTGTCAATACTAGTCCCTAGACTTTGGTTTTTATCTATTTCTTATTAAAGCATAATCAACTTATTACAAGCTATGTTTAAAATAAACTAAACAAAATAAATTCTAATAACAAAATATAATAAAACCACATAATCGACACTTTTCATAAACCTAACAATCTTCCCCTAAGGGTCGATTATTCTGGGCATTCCCTCCTTGGTCCAAGTGGTCTTTTATTCACGTACATCTCCTATCTTCTCATTTGATCTCGATAATTCAATCGAACTTCAATCTCTTCTTCAAACAACTTAAGAAACTCAATATTTATCATTTGTGAGTTCTTTTTGCACATAGCATTACTATGTCTTCATATATTATACTCTTAGTCTTTAAGCGTTCTTCTCAGTGTTGCATCACAAAACTTATGTATCTCTGAAGGTCTCATCACCCTTTTCTCTTTCTTGCTATTAGTGTAAATGATTCCATGTACTGGCTCATAGACAATAGAAAAACATTCATTTCTTCAATTCTGGGAATGTAATTGGTTTGGGTGCAATGAGTAAATAATCTTCTGTTGATAGCTTTCGATTCCAAGTTGAAAATCGTGCACTCTTTCCCATATCACTGAACTCCTGTTTTAAACTGATAGGAGCATAGCATTCCTATATAGCATAATCAGGTACCTTGTTATTCATGATCAGCAGAATACCCATGTTTTAATGTCATTCTTATTGAGGTTCTTGTAATCTGGCTCAGTTATTGAAAATGCAATCATTAGCCTCTTCTTGCCACAATCTCTGTGATAAATTATGTTCATGACCCAATTTCCAGTATGTCTTGATGACTTAAACGATCTTAGAGTTTGAATAGATCTCTTCCTTCGGTCTTCCAGGTTCTTTCTGTCTCCTTATGTAGAAGATCTTCGCATGAGGATTCTTCCAGTTTTCAACACCATATCTTGCATAAGGATTAAACTTCTTTATACACTTATTAACCCATCTAGAAGTCCGTTCTTCAATATCATCATCATTGAAGACAATTGCTAGAAATTTATGAAAGTGAAAAAACGATCTTCTGGACCTGAATTTCCTTTCTTCAATTACTAAATGTCTTGATTTGATCAAGAGATAGTGCTGGAGCTTCAGATCATCTTTGACAGCTTTGAATAATGGTGTGATCTTTTGTGGATTGCCGGAGAGACAAGAATTTCTTTCTGCTTTCCCAAACAATGTCAGCTTTGCCAAGAATTCATCCATCTGATCAATGTGATATGATGTTCATATCCTGTGTACATCTTTGTATTAGCATCTCATCGCCATCTTCTCTCCAAACTTAGCTTCATTCAAATTGTCAAAGATATCTCTTCCATGATGTCTTGTGTTACTTGCTTAGTTGGAATCTCATCATCATCAGAAGCATAAGAATCAGTCCAGAAATCAAATTCATCATCTTGTTCTTGATTACCTGAAGTAGAAGGACCTGGTTCCTCTACATTAACTTGTCCAGACAATGACTCTCCAGATACATATGCTTCATACTCCGATGTCTTCTGCCGAGTTTATGCTTAGTAAAATTCCCTATATCGAATAGATCGAAAAGATCGAATATATCTATTACACTGATATTTCGTACTGAAATTGCTAAATTTACAAGAAAAAGTATTTCGAAACTCAAAACCACTCTATCGAGAATGCAAAGCTTCAACCGAAAATCAAAACCACACTTCCGAGAATGAAATGAACACTTCCGAGAACACAATAACGTCCAAAAACTCGAAATCACACCCAAAATCAATCTTGAAACCTCATTAACACCAACCGAATTCGGAAACCATCATTTCTTGATTCTCGGTCGAACAAAATCACGTACAATCATAGCACTTCTAATCTCATTGGCGATTGATACCCTTGATTAGGATCACATGAATCTTGAATTAATCATATCACATGTAAGATAGAGAGAATGAGGGCAAGTAAGGGAACATTTCAAACATTTTATTGGAGGAAAATGAGAGTTAATTACAAGGGCATCCTCCCTCTAATGAAGATTAGAGGGCCTATTTATAGGAAATGGAGGGAGGATTCCTTATTTATTTTCCTAACTTGTAAATATAGTCCATAGACCTTTTGGTTATTATGCTATTTCTTACTTAAAACCATAATAATCCTTATTACACAAGCTATATTAAAATAACAAAATAAATTCTAATAACAAAATATTAGTAAACCACATAATCGACACTTTTCATAAACCTAACAATCTTCCCCTAAGGGTCGATTATTCTGGGCATTCCCTCCTTGGTCCAAGTGGTCTTTTATTCACGTACATCTCCTATCTTCTCATTTGATCTCGATAATTCAATCGAACTTCAATCTCTTCTTCAAACAACTTAAGAAACTCAACTTTATCATTTGTGAGTTCTTTTTGCACATAGCATACTTGAACATCATTATAATAACTCTTTAGTCCTTTAAGCGTTCTTCTCAGTGTTGCATCACAAAACTTATGTATCTCTGAAGGTCTCATCACCCTTGTTTTTTTCTACCCCCCCCCCCCCCCCCCCCTTTTACCTCTCTCTTTCTGCTTATTAGTGTTAATGATTCCATGTATGGGAGTATGACATAGAAAACACATCATATTCTTCAATTCCTGGGAATGTAATTGTTGGTGCAGTGAGATTAATCTTCTGTTGATAGCTTTCGATTCCAAGTTGAAAATCGTGCACTCTTTCCCATATCACTGAACTCCTGATGAACACTGATAGAGACCATAGCAATCCTGTATTAGCATAATCAGGTACCTTGTTATTCATGATCAGCAGATACATGTCTTCAATGTCATTCTTATTGAGGTTCTTGTAATCTGGCTCGGTTATTGACACTATGCAATCATTAGCTCTTCTTGCCACAATCTCTGTGATAAACTTATGTTCATGACCCAATTCCCAGTATGTCTTGATGACTTGAACGATCTTAGAGTTTGAATAGATCTCTTCCTTCGGTCTTCCAGGTTCTTTCTGTCTCCTTATGTAGAAGATCTTCGCATGAGGATTCTTCCAGTTTTCAACACCATATCTTGCATAAGGATTAAACTTCTTTATACACTTATTAACCCATCTGGAAGTTCGTTCTTCAATATCATCATCATTGAAGACAATTGCTAGAAATTTATGAAGTGACAAAACGATCTTCTCAGGACCTGAATTTCCTTTCTTCAAGTACAAAAGGTCTTGATTGATCAGAGATAGTGCTGGAGCTTCAGGATCTCTTTGACAGCTTTGAACTAATGGTGTGATCTTTCGTGGATGCGGAGAGACAAGAATTTCCTTTCTGCTTTCCCAAACAATGTCACTTTGCAAGAAATTCTTCATCTGATCAATGTGATACTGATGTTCATCTCCTGAAGTACATCTTTGTATAGCATCTCTATCCGCCATCTTCTTCAACTTAGCTTCATCAATTGTCAAAGATATCTCTTCCATGATGTCTTGTGTTACTTGCTTAGTTGGAATCTCATCATCATCAGAAGCATAAGAATCAGTCCAGAAATCAAATTCATCATCTTGTTCTTGATTACCTGAAGTAGAAGGACATGGTTCCTCTACATTAACTTGTCCAGACAATGACTCTCCAGATACATATGCTTCATACTCCGATGTCTTCTGCCGAGTTTATGCTTAGTAAAATTCCCTATATCGAATAGATCGAAAAGATCGAATATATCTATTACACTGATATTTCGTACTGAAATTGCTAAATTTACAAGAAAAGTATTTTCGAATCTCAAAACCACTCGATCGAAGAATGCAAACTTCATCCGAAAATCAAAACCACACTTCCGAGAATGAAATGAACACTTCCGAGAAACAATAACGTCCAAAAACTCGAAATCACAGCCAAAATCAATCTTGAAACCTCACTTAACACCAACGATTCGGAAACCTATCCACTTCTGATTCTCGATCCGCACAAAATCACATACAAAATCAAGCACTCTTCTTCTCTATTGGCGATTGATACCACTTGATAGGTCACATGAATCTTGAATTAATCATATCAACATGTAAGATTAGAGAGAATGAGGGCAAGTAAAGGGAAAATTTAAATATTATTATGGAGGGAAAATGAGATGTTATTTACAAGGGCACAAACTTAATGAAGATTAGAGGGCTATTTATAGGCAATGGGAGGAGGCTTCCGCTTACTTATTTTCCTACCTTGTCAAAATACCCTTTTATTTAGTCCCTAGACTTTTGTTATTTATGCTATTTCTTACTTAAAGCATAATAAACCTTATTACAAGCTATATTAAACTAAACAAAATAAAATCTAATAACAAAATATAATAAAACCACATAATCGGCACTTTTCATAAACCTAACATTCACCTTGAAGGACCAAAGTTGCCATGTCTCAAAACTTCAAACTATAACAACTTGGGCGCTAAATTGTTACTGTGCTTCTCTCCCAAACCACGTGACACTGTAGCACTCTTCCACAACCTGCCAAAAACCCTTAACCCCACATCACAAACATCAATTGCCACATTTGCAATCCCCTTTAACACCATTCGTCAAAAGAAGAGGACAAAAGATCAATGGCTCAAATCATATGGCTTGAGTAACAAGATGGAATGAATGGCTTGGATTGAGGCTTACTTTTTCTCTATCAACTAAAGCACAAACAAGCACAAGAATCCTTCTGTTTAGCATTGGATATTAAATAGTTAGGTTTTTCTTTGTAAACATGATCTATTCTAGAGGGAATACTTAGGGTGTATGTATTTTAACTTTTTATGTTTTAAATTAATGCTTTTTGTTATTTTTAAATTCTGCTATTTTATTTTCAATGTCATTGTAACATTTTTAAGTTAATGAAAATTTCTGTTTTAATGTTATGCAAATCTGTCACTTTTTATTTTTTATTTGCACATTATGATATTTTGTTCAAAAAAGCCCTTTCTATAAGCTCTCATAAGCTTATAGAACCTGTTATAGCTTTTGTGAGTTTTATGTGTAGTTGGAATAAAAATTTTGGCATTTTAAGCTTTTTTGGATGATAAGCTAGCAAGGGGTGAGCTTATGGGTGTCTACAGCTTATTTAATAAGCTGAGCTTGTAGATTTAAGCTCATTTGAGCACTTATGATCCTTGTTTAGGCTAGGATCAAGGTAGAATTTCACTTTTACTCATTTCAGCTTAATTTCATTTCAGCTTATTTTTTTGCTTATTTAGTGTTTATTATTGCTTAATTATGCTTTACTTGTCTTTATTTTAGCTTATTATGTCTTAAATAACTAGCTTATAGCATTAGATCTAGTTGAATTTTGTTTTCAAGTTAATCCTCTTTGATTAAGTAGTTAATACTACTTATTTTGTGTTGCTTATTCTAGTGCTTATTTTCCTAAGTTTATTGCTAATTTGTCTTTAAATATCATGTTTAAAAATTTGTTTTCAAAAAATCAAAGCTTATTAAAGCCTATTTAAGCTTTGAAATTGATTCTTAAAAGTTAAAGGGGTGTTTGGCATAACAACACTAACACTAACTCATGTTAGTGCTGTTAGTCAACCTTTTGGCTTTTAAGCCAGCTTGATAAGCTCTAAATAGGACTTTTAGACAGCTTTTATTAGTTATTAAGGTTTAGTTTTAAGATTTAAGGTATTTCCTAAGTATGGTTTAAAACTGTGATAGTTTAGCTTATTAAAATTGCTTATTTGTTAAAATTGAGCTTAATAGCTTAGTTGTGTTAAATTTTCCACTGTTTGAGTTTCATATTGCTAGTAGTTAAAGCTTTATTTTGTATGCATTGTCATTTTAGGTTTTAAGGGTTTTAGCTTAAAATTGTCTTTTGTTTTCAAAAAGAAAAAAAATCTAATTTTCAAAAGCCAATGTAGGGTAGTTTAAGCTTGTTTTAGGATCTAATTTTCATAGGATGAGCTCTTTAGATATAGAGCTTGAACTGTTTTAGCTTAGTTTAGAATTTAGAGCTTATTTACTAGCTTAATATTAGGGCTGCAAAAGTCACTTTTCTTCTTTTATAAAAACTTGAAAAAAAAACCAAAAATATGTGTAGGCTGCCTTTTTCAAAGTACTTTTCCAGCTTATTTCCTTTTCACATTTGCTTAATTTCAGCTTTTTAGTATAGAATATATAGAGTAGTTCATCTGTTTTCGTGTTTTAGCTTATTGCAAGTGCTTATTCTTGTCTAAAAAAGCTTTTAAAAGTCGGCACATTAGCATGTGCTGATTCTTTTTGCTACATTCTAATTGAGTTTTTAGCTCATTCGTTTTGCTTATTTGCTTATTTTTAGCTTATTTGAGTAGTCTGAGTATCCTAGTTTAGCTAATTGTGGTTATTAGCTTATTGAAAGTGCTTATTTTGTCTTAGTTTTAGCTTAGAAATCCTTGGTGACCAAGTCTTCCTTCACATCTCTTAATTTTTTCTTTGAGGAGACTAACACCTTTGATAATTCTTTACCCGAATCTGAAACTTTTTGCTTTAATCTGGAAGAGATTAGTAGTGGCAGCCCCACTTCTTATTTAGATTTGTCTCTTCCAGATAATGAAGCATTCTTTTGTGATAGTGAGCCCGATTTGGGAAATTTCACTATGGATGTGGTGGAGGATATTTCTGATAATCCGACTAGAGAACTTTACGTTCATGTGCTTCATGATTTACCCACCCATCCCACCCATTAACTGGATTCGGATTTCACTATTTCTAGTGATTCCCTCGGAATTCACGACACACTTGTAGTTTCTTTTTCTTCGAACTATGATAAATAGAATTTTCGTTCCAGGGATTAGTCTGTGAAGTCCAATCAGTGATTGACACTTTGCTCCCATTTTCATTAGAAAATGTGGATAAAAGTTTTGAATCCTGGTATTCTTGCTTCTAATGAGGAGAAAGCTCCTTATCTCTTATCTCATCGGGGCTTTAAAGCTTTCCAGCTCATTTCTGAAAGCTCGATGATGATTTCTGGAGGGGACATTCCTATCTTGGATGTTCCGTTTCTCCATTTCTATCCTCCTTGACCAGCTCAAGTATAGGAGGTCGAGTCAGGCTTAAGACCCGGTTAGCAAAAATAAGCGCTTCGTGGGTGGCAACCCATGATTATCCTAATATATTTATAATAGTAGTAATGAATAAGTATGTTGTGAGGATGCCCGCCTCTACCTTTCTCGTGTTTTGTGGTTTTTGTTGTATGTCCAGAATTTCCCGGATTGTGATGACTCTCGTGCTCTCGGTTTTGTCCTTCGATCACTCGAGCTTCACATCCTCAGCTTCATTTGGGAATCCAATATCTTAATCTTATCGACTAACGTTAATCTTTGAGCATACTTAATAAACGGCTTTAGATATAAGTAGAAACCCTTCTTAAAACATTGAGGATAATGTTTAGTTCTAGTATAGGGGGGATCTATCGATTTGATTATGCCTGCAGTCGTTGTTTTCATGTAATCCTGTTTTTACCACTAAAATACCAAAAAAATGAAAAAATTTAAAAAAATTTCAAAAATAAAATAAGTGTTTTGTCATTATTTTGACTTTCCTGCTGGGTAGAATAAGAATAAATTTTGACTCGATCGAGCGGATCTTTGCGAAGAACAAAAAATGATAGAGTTAATTATGAGTTAGATGCTAAACAAGGATTAGTTAGAAATCTTAAAGAGATAATAAGTGCAGTTCGTGGCTTTTCTCTCCCATCAAGCTTCTAACGGATTTATAATACGTGCCTCTTTGGAAAAATAAACTTTATATCCAACAAATTTTTTGAAAGTATAGTCGATATCAATAATTTTAGTTCAAATTTATACTTAAATTTTCTAAAAAGAAATTTTCTCTATATCTTGGTAAAAAAATGGAAAAAAAGAAAAAAAATGAGTAATAATTATAAACTGTGGGCTAATAAAAGTTTACTGCATCTTGCCGGCTCACAACCGATGTTGCAGTCTTCTAAATAAGGCACATAGTATTTATCCGAGACTGATAAAAGTTTGTTGCATCTTGCCGGCTCACAACCGATGTTGCAGCCTTCTAAAAGGTCGAGGATTTCCTTAGTTTAAAGGATGTGTAATTATATTAAGTGTAGTAAACATGAATTAATAAATATAGGGAAAATCTCTTTTTCTTAAATTTAAATATGCTTTTGAACTAAGACTATTACATTTTAAGTTGTAATTTTATGTATATACGGGAAATCCAAGGGTGTTGAAACCGAAGGTCCGTGAGTCCCGATACTAGTCTCTGTGGGGTGTCAAAAGCCTGGTCACTTAGCCGCAAGGTTGGGATGTGCCGAGACGAAAGTCGCTACATGGGATGATCTCGCCTTCAAACTCATTACTTTTGGGTGGAACGTGAAGCATAGAAATTTTGCAAAATGTTGATCCATGGTTGAAATTCGAAATAGCACATTCACCTAAGATATAATAATTGTCGGGAGCGAAAAGTTTCACAAGGTACAAGTATGAGTAGTGTTAGCATCTTAACTTATATTTAACGGTGATTTCGTTTTAAGCTTGGTTTGGGACAAGTGAAAAGTCGGGGACGATGAATTTATCCTTTTTGGGGCATTTTAGGATTGAAATGTTTCTTGTTCTATGATCCCTAAAAGTTATAAAATAACGAAAGTCAAACATGTTAGTTAGTTGCTTAAAAAGAAAAGTACAAAAAAAATGAGAAAAATGAAAAATACAAAAATATGTGTAGGAATAAGTGTATATATTGAAAAATGGTAAAAACGGGGCTTTTCAAAACTATTGATTCTTTAATTCCCCTTGATGAACACTTAGCTACTTTTCGAGGTAATTAGTCGAGGGGGATTGAGATTCTTAGTTTTCTTAAGTGTTTACTTATGGCATTGCGTGAGGACACGACAATAGTTTAGTATGGGGGATTTTGGTATGTGTTTAATTACACATACCCTTTGCCTATAAAAACGGACTTAAAAGACCAAAAACATACCAAAAATACATTGTATTTGTGTGTTTTGCATTTATATTGTGCAGGAAACGGATATCAACAAAAAGGACAAAAATCAAGCCAAAACGGACAAAACCGAGCACGGGAATGTAAAGAGCGTAAAAAGCCAAAGTCAAAAAGTCAAAGTCAAATAGTCAACCGAAAAGTCAAACCCGCAAAGTCAAAGTCAAACCAAATCCAAAACCGAAGAAAACTTATCGGGCCAACCCGACCCTTTTTTATTGGCAAAGTCAGCAAATAAGCCATAGAACTTGGCTTGTATAAGCCTTTATCTCAAAATTGGCTTATATTCCAAAATATGTCAAGTTAAAAGGCCAATACAATTTAACAAGCCCAACTGGCTGATCCAGTCAAACAACCTGGTTAAAGCGTCTGTTAAGTCGCTATAGGTATATCTTGTTAACCCCTTCACACCGTTTGTCCTTAAAGGACTAAACTTTCCTTAGTCATTGAGGACTAACGACGCAACAACAAATCAAACCAAGGACCAAAGATGCAGAGTATAAGGACTGTGGCTGTAATTCACTTATTCACCTTGAAGGACCAAAGTTGCCATGTCTCCAAACTTCAAACTATAACAAATTGGGCGCCAAATTGGTATTGTGCTTCTCTCCCAAACCACGTGCACATGTTGCACTACCTTCACCACAAACCTACCAAAAAATAACCTTTACCCACATCTAAACATCAATTGCACTTTGCATCCCCTTTAACTCATTCGTCAAAAGAAGAGACAAAAGATAAATGGCTCAGATCATTGGCTTGGGTTAACATAGATAGAAGATTGGCTTGGATGACGCTTACATTTTCATCTCACAAATCTAAAGCACAACAAGCTAAAAGACCCTGCTGTTTAGCATTTGTATAAGTGTACTAGGGTCTTTCTTTGTAAACAGGATCTAATCTAGGTGTAACTTAGGAGTAGTGTAATTTACTTTTTAATGTTTTAAATTAATGCTTTTATGTCATTTAAATTCTGTCATTTTATTTTCAAAGCATTGTAACCTTTTTAAGTTAATGAAAATTTCAGTTTTAAGTTTATGCAAATCTTTCCCTTTTTTATTTTTATGCCATTAAGCTATTTTTGTTCAAAAAGGCTTTTCTATAAGCTCTCTAAGATAATAGAAACCTGTTATTGCTTGTGGTTTTATGTGTAGTTGGAGATCATAAATTTAAGTTTTAAGCTCTTTTCCGTATGTTAAGCTAGCTAGGGATGAGCTTTTAGGTGTCTACAGCTTTTTTAATAAGACTGGCTTGTAGATTCAAGCTCAATTTGCAGCACTTATGATCCTTGTTTGGATAGGATCAAGGTACAATTTCACTTTTACTCATTTCAGCTTAATTTCATTTCAGCTTATTTTATTGCTTATTTAGTGTTTATTATTGCTTAATTATGCTTTACTTGTCTTTATTTTAGCTTATTATGTCTTAAATAACTAGCTTATAGCATTAAATCTAGTTGAATTTGATTTTCAAGTTAATACTGTTTGATTAAGTAGTTAATACTGCTTATTTTGTGTTGCTTATTCTAGTGCTTATTTTCCTGAGTTTATTGCTTATTTGTCTTTAAATATCACGTTTAAAAATTGTTTTCAAAAAATACTAGCTTATTAAGCATTTTTAAGCTTTGAAATTGATTCTTAAAAGTTAAAGGGATGTTTGGCATAACAACACTAGCTCATGCTAGTGCTGTTAGTCAACCTTTTGGCTTTTAAGCCAACTTGATAATCTCTAAATAGGACTTTTAGACAGCTTTGATTAGTTATTAAGGTTTAGTTTTAAGATTTAAGGTATTTCCTAAGTATGGTTTAAAACTGTGATAGTTTAGCTTATTAAAATTGCTTATTTGTTAAAATTTAGCTTAATAGCTTAGTTGTGTTATTTTTCTACTTGTTTGAGTTCATATTGCAGTAGTTAAAAGCTTTATTTAGGTATGCATTTGTCATTTTAGGTTTTAGCTTAAAATTGTCTTTTATTTTCAAAAAGAAAAAAAATCTAATTTTCAAAAGCCAATGTAGGGTAGTTTAAGCTTGTTTTAGGATCTAATTTTCATAGGATAAGCTCTTTAGATATAGAGCTTGAACTGTTTTAGCTTAGTTTAGAATTTAGAGCTTATTTACTAGCTTAATTTTAGGGCTGCAAAAGTCACTTTTCTTCTTTTATAAAAACTTGAAAAAAAACCAAAAATATGTGTAGGCTGCCTTTTTCAATAATACTTTTTTCTAGCTTTTTCCTTTTTCACATTTGCATAATTCGCTTTTTAGTATAGAATAGTTTATAGTAGTTCATCTGTTTTCGTGTTTTAGCTTATTGCAAGTGCTTATTCTTGTCTAAAAAAGCTTTTAAAAGTCAGCACATACTGACCATAGTCAGCATGTGCTGATTCTTTTTGCTACATTCTAATTGAGTTTTCAGCTCATTCCTTTTGCTTATTTGCTTATTTTTAGCTTATTTGAGTAGTCTGAGTATCCTAGTTTAGCTAATTGTGGTAATTAGCTTATTGAAAGTGCTTATTTTGTCTTTGTTTTAGCTTAGAAATCCTTAGTTTATATTACTTGCTTAATTTTTGTTCCCTAGTGCTTATTAGGGTTAGGTGATCATTTGTTGTTAGCTTATTGTTTTTTTTCTTTTAGCTTTTTAGTGTGCTTAAGTCCATTTAGTTTTCCTTATAGTCATTTAGCTAAAAAAGTAAGCTGTCACTTTTTCTTTGCTTATATTTAGCTTATTTTTAAGTTTTATAAAAAGTTGTTTTTTAAAGTTTATTATTTTTGCTTATTTTAAAAGTTTTTTAAAAAAATGTTTGTTAAAAAGGAGAAGCCACAGGGGTCGAACCTGTGACCTCTCCCTTTGCACACACACGTCCCAAACAACACACACTAACCATCAGCACCAGTAGGGCCATCTGGTCACTACTTGTGCAATTTAATTAATATAGTCACTTTTTAGTTTTAGCTTATTAGGTTTAAACGCTTATTTACTGCTTATTCGATTAGCCTCTTTTCCAGCTTATATTTTTCACATATTCTAGATAGCTTAATGTACTTTCCACAATTTTTTCAGAATTTTTAAAAGTTGTTAACTATTTTTTATGCAATGTTTAGATTAAATCCGTTTTTAATTCATAATAAATAAAATAAAAGTCAAAAAAATATAATTCTTTTTTTTTAAATTTTCTTTTATCATTTAGGATTGTTAAAATTTAAATTTGCTTTTGTAGGGTTAAAATTTTAGAATTTGGTTTTTTAAAGAACGGGATTTGGTACCGTTTTCGTTTTTCTTCGTTTTTTCACCTTAATTGCTTTCGTTTTAGGGTTTCTTTTTTTTTCTTGCATTTTAGTTATTTAGGATTTATAAAAAGTTAAAAAAATATTTTAGGATTAAATTTTGATAATTTAGGTTTGAGTAACGTTTTTACTTTAGGATTCCCGTATACGTTTTTCTATTTCGTATTTGCCTTTCGTTTTTAGTTTATCTTGCCTTTTAATTGCTTTTTCCTGTAGAATTAGAAAACCCATTCAAAGCCTTGTTATTTTCAAATCAAATATCAAACGACTCTCGACAATTCCACTTGCTCGCCTCGTTGGGGAAAAAAGACCCAAGGTGATTCTTGCACGGATCTTTTATATCATAAGTGGAGTTTATTGAACGTTTTCCTAAAGGGTTGACTAGGTTGACTGCAGGGATTTATATTTGATATTTTATATATACTATTTGATACAATAATATCTAAAAAAGTGGTTATTAGTGTCCTAGTCGCTCCTCAAACGTTTACTGCATGACCTCTGAATTATGATAGCCCGAACAGTGATACAATATTTCCATAAATTAATAAATCAAAGTAAGATGTATGTTAAACTTTATAAAGTTTTGAAAACATAAACAATCACACTAAGACTTGACATATTACCCTCAGGTTACGTGACGAGGCCGTTACTTTCATTTCATATACTTTTGCCATCAATCAGATTTCCCTGTTAAGGTGAGTTCATAGCCTCGCATTTTAAATCTTTTGAATACTTTATAAACCCGCGAGGGGGATACATGCTTAAACCATGAATGCAAGTGTTTTTCCAACTGTATGCTATCCAGATATATTATTGCCTAAGTACCTTCCACTGCCAATATTTCTTAATCATGAACCATTAGTCACTTGCGAGTGAACGCGAATATTGTGGATAGATCTATCGGGGTGTGACGACTCCCGTTGGTGTGCCTATACTTTTGGTACCAATAGCACTATATTTGACTTAATGGGTAACCTTGGCAAGTTACCTTTCCACGGGGACATTTGTTCCTCAACCAATGTCACTACGGTGATTTCCATGTTAACGTATTGATGTCATGAGCTTAGGGCAATAATACTGTTTTCTATGATAATTGTATGTGTTGCAATTATTACCACCTATGATAACTTGTATTTGATTATTTCCATGATAATTGTAAATGCAATTACAATTATTACAAACTATGGGTGTATAACAACGTAACCCACTATTGAACTTATACTCAACTATTATAACTGAAAACCTATGAATTTCACTCAACCTTTGTGTTGACCTTTTTAGCATGTTTATCTCAGGTAATTGAGCAACCTATGGCACGGAGTGGCTATGGACTTGAGGACATCCAATTGTTATCATTTAATCATATGCTTTTCATGAAGATTTTAGGACATCCTTTGTAAAACTCTGATATGATATTGAATGATAACTAGATTTTCCAAAACGTCTCTTTATGAGTCGTTTTCTATGATTATGTCTGTTAATCCATGAAGTAATACCCCAGATCAGCTTCCGCTGCTATATGTCAAAAATGGGGGTGTTACAATTAACTCAATCCGAATCTCAATTTCCAGAATAGGCGGTAATCCAGATAGATCATCCAGGAATACCTCAGGAAAATCTCTATCCACAACAATCTCGCTTTCTCTTCCGGTCTCTCTCCTACTACTCTAAGCACCTTGTCATTTAGTAGTGGTATCCTCACTACCTTCTCACGGCAAATTATTTCAGCCTTATAATTAGACAACCAGTCCATACCAATAATCATATCAAAACTTCCATGCCCAAAAGGTATCAAATCGATGTCAAAAACATGACCCTCAATTTCTAGTTTACAACCCTTAATAACCTTATCAATCTCTACTAGCTGCCCGCTAGCTATCTCAATCTCATATCTAAAACCTAAGTCGCTAGGCTCTAAGCCTAACAGAGGTATAAAAGTAGTAGAAACAAAACTATAGTCGGCACCAGAGTCAAATAAGGTAGTGGCAAAATGATCGTTCAAAGTAAACGTACCCGTCACAATGTTCGGATCCTGTCGAGCTTCCTCTGATCCCAACATGAATGCCCTACCCCTAGCCTGGTTCCCTTAGTTTCCATGACCCTGACCCTCATTATTAGCAACAACTTGATTTAGATGATTTCCTTTCGGTTCTTGTGCTCTATTCAATCTAGGGCAAGCTGACCTGACATGGTCGGTACTATTACACTCATAACATGCTCTAACAGTTGGGTTTCTAGCATTGACAGGATTCACATTCCTCAGCACACCTCTACAATTCTTTGCCAAATGACTCGGGTGGTTATAGTTAAAGCATGTGCGACAAGGCCCTCTGGGTGCATGGTAGGAGTTGCATGTGGTACACTTAGGCCAAGTACACATATTCTCTCTTCCTATAGGGTTTACAGTAGTAGCAAAAGCATTCCTAGTCCTAGTCTTCTTATTATCATCTCTACCTTTCTTATCCTTATTAGGTTCCCCCACATTTCCTCTTTTCTTCACCTTCTTAATTGATCCATTCCTAACAGCCTCATCGGTCAGTGCACCAGAAATCTTGTTAGGAATGATAAAAGTGACGATCTTATTGAGATAAAAGTCTTGTAATAAATAGAGAAATAATATTGTGTAATAGGTTAGGTGATAGGCTTGTGACTTAAGTAAAGTCACGAGACCTATTCCCACACTCAAACTTAACATATGATCATTAAACAATTATGACTAAGATTTACCTCTAAACAACAAACCGAACTTTGAGTCAGATACGATTACAAGAACAATCACAAACACTAACTTAAAACTTTAGCAGTTCTCGTCGTGAACCCATTCCCACACTCAAACTTAACCTAATAAGAAGCTCTACCCATGAATTATCCAAGAGCTTATAACCAAACCGAACCGAATTAAATGTTCGGTTTTCAGTTGGGATATGGTTTTGGCAATTTGAAGATAAAACTAAATAAACCAAACAACCCGATCAACACCCCTAAAACTAGCTATAAGTTTGGTTCTTTGAACATACATTTAGGAGGTGTTTTGATTAGCTTAATTTGTGGGGTTAGCTTATTATCATAGAGCTTACTTGTGTTTTTCATGCAAGGAGAATGATGGTATTGTTATGGATGGTTCAAAGATGTTCCACTATAGTACTTTTATAAAACTTACATTTAGTCTTGCATTTTACTCCAAAATGCATTCTCGAGTGTGACATTATAGTTGTAAAGTTTAGTATAGTTAATTCTACAATTGATTATTTTGCTTTTATGAAAATATGTGATTTTTAATTCTTCCTTTGATAAATTCCGTTTATAGTA
>BQNB010041718.1:33058-46577 GCA_026074375.1 Tanacetum coccineum
TTGATCCCCTGCAGTCTTAAGGGGTGTTTGGTTAACAAGTACTTTAACCTGCAAATGCTTGCTTGCAAATGCAAGCTGCAAATGCAAGCTACAAATGCTTGCTTGCAAATGCAAGCTACAAATGCTTGCTTGCAAATGCTTGCTTGCAAATGCAAGCTGCAAATTCAAATGCAAGCTGCAAATGCAGATGCAAGCTGCAAATGCAGATGCAAGCTGTAAATGCAGATGCAAGCTGTAAATGCTTGCTTGCAAATTCAAGCTGCAAATGCAAATGCAAGCTGCAAATGCAGATGTAAGCTTCAAATGAAAATGCAAGCTGCAAATGCAGATGCAAGCTGCAAATGCTTTCTTGTAAATACAAGCTGCAAATGCTTGCTTGCAAATGCAAGCTTCAAATGCTTGCTTGCAAATGTAAGCTTGCAAATGCTTGCTTGCAAATGCAAGCTGCAAATGCTTGCTTGCAAATGCAAGAGTACATAATCACCATTATTCCAAAAAAAATACATAATTCCAAAAATACATTAAATTTCATAAGATTTTAAAGAGTACATAATCACCATTACATAAGTCACCATAAAGTTTGATTCCTAAACAAAACACAAACAAAGCTAACATCTAATACATGTTAGACTACCATGTCAGACTACCCAAAATACTTTGATCTTTAACAAGAACATGATCAGCTTCCATATGACATCTTTCTTTTTCCCTTAGCCTTTTCTACACAAATTTCAGATTTCTTCACTCCCATTTTGTTCACAATTTCATCCCATGTAGTAACATTTGCTAGTCCAAGCACACATCCTATGACTGGTACAAGGCTTTTGACTTTTGGATTGTGTTTATGTGAACTAGTACATATTTACTTTTGGATATTGCATAGTTAGATTCATGAATGCAATCATCATCAGAGATATTCTTGTCTGTGATATCCTTGTCTGTGATATCCTTGTTTGTGTTTTCCTTGTTTGTGTTTTCCTTGTTTGTGTTTTCCTTGTCTGTTCTTGAAAAGTAGTTCCATGATAGATATTCCTCAATATCATTATATCCATAATGGTCTAGCAATCCTTGTACTGATGGCCCTTTAAATATAGGAACACTTGCTTTTGATGGCCCTTTCTTGTAATCTGAGCTGTCTGAACTACGTACAATTATTTTTGCAAAAGAAAAATAAGAATAGTTACCTTACCAAAACCAACATTTGTCAATCATATAAGCAAAACCAACAAGTAGAATAAGTGCCATTAATATCCTTACTTCATTAACCAAAACACAAACCATTCTAACATCAGAATTTCAGTTACAGACATAATATCCTTACTTCATTAACCAAAACACAAACCATTTCAACAAGTAGAATAAGCACATAAAATCCTTACAAGTACATAATGGATTAACATCTACTACCATTACATAAGGACCAAAATACATAAAAAGGTAAAATCAACTTCCCCTGCTAATCTTCCTCTTCCCTTTCTTATCTTCTGCACAAGCCATAGTTGGGGGTATCTTCACTCCAAAGGTCTTGCTAAGAATATCATCCCAAGTCTCAGCATTTGCAAGCCCAAGTACATAATTTGTTATTGGTACAGGGATTTTGACAATGAGGGTTTTAGATGATCTTTGTAGCTTAGTCTTTGACCTAGATGTTTGTAGCTTAGCCTTTGACCCACATGCTTGTACTTTAGCCTTAGAAGATGCATAAGATGCTTGTGCTTTAGCCAACATACATGCTTTAGCTTTTGAAATGTCTGAGAAAGAAGGTTTTGCATCACTCTCATTACCTCCTGATTTTGAACCCCAAAACCTGCCCTTGTCCTTGTACTCATCTGATAAATAGCCATACCATTTTAGCAAACTCTTAGGTGGTCCTTTGTATTCTGGAGAGTCATAATCAATCTCCTCAGAAGTGCTAATTTGAGAGGTGCTAGCTGAGTCTGAGGTGTTGTTGTCAGAGTTTGAGCTGCTGTTGTCTGAGTGATGACATCAAATAACGCCTATTTTATAACATCATTTATCCCATGTATTTAACCCATTTTATATAATTATTGCAAAGAATTGTTACTTAATCGTTTATATTTGAGAATTGCAGTAATTATGGAGTAGTTGGTGAATATTAGCAAAAGGCGCGCATTCTGGAGCTTAAATGAAGATATTTTGAAGATTACTATTCTGAAGACCAATACGCCGTATCCATCAAGGAAGATACGACATATCCGTGCCTGCACTCACCAAAGACCACAAAGGAAAGAAGATTAATACGCCGTATCCAAAAGAAGTCAATACGCCGTATTGAAGATATAGTATGTGAATATTCTAGAAGATATCAAACGTGGTCCCTACTCCAAGAAACCCCAATACGCCGTATCCAATCCCTTGGATACGCCGTATCGAACCGACTTCCAGACCCTATAAATACAAAACTTAAAAACGAGTTTTAGGTGTGCTAAATCATATTCTCGATACCTAAACTACAAAAGTTGATTTTCAGAGGAGAAAAAGAGCAGAAGAGGTCTTGCAACGCATTCCAATCCATAGAAGACAACGTGTAATTTCTTATACTTTTGTAATCGTTCAGTTTTTGGTATCATTCGTTAACTCGGTTAGTTTACCTTGGCTAAAACAATTACTCTTGTATTAATTATGATGTTTGAAGGCTAATACCTTTGGGTATTAGCCATTATTATGAAGATCTGAATGTTTGGTTTTGTTTATATCTCGATTGCTTAATTTATCGTTGCATGCTTGTTTATGTTTATCAATTTATACTTGTTTACGTGCTTTTGTATGCGACCTATCATTCAACTGGATCTAGTGATACGGACCAAGTAATCTAGAGTCTGGGATAGCTCTCCATATAGTGATTTATACATCTAGAATAATAGGATCACAAATATTATCATGTTAAATCTGTGTCAAGGATACGCTTCGGGCTTAACTAGTTAATGGATATTGCCTTTGGTTTATTGAACATGTTGACTAGTAGGTGAATTTAGATAATTCAACAAATAATGTTCTGATTCCATTGGATAGTTGGACAAGTGGACTACTAGTGTATAAATTGTCATTAATCGGTAAGTAGGTAAAGTCTCTATGAGCTAGGGTTTAACAAGATCACCATTGCTTTAATCCCTAAGATAGATTATAATCAAGTAATAAGGATGCTTTATGCGAATGATTTAATTGTGACAAAATTAATGTGTCTAGGTCTTAGGATGAAGTCCCGCCTAAGTCTAAGAATGATATGCCTCTTCGAGATAAGTAATCATTGCACTGAATAAAAAAACAAACTTCTAATCGGATTAATGATGGCTAATATAGTTTTCTATCATAAGGCTCGACCGCTCTTTTATCTTCTGTTAATTTGCTTGCGTGGGTTAAAGTGTTTTGAATTGATTGTAGTCACCAACCAAACCCGTGCCAGTCTCTCAGGCTGAAACCCCCCTTTTACCTGTTAGAATTAGGATTAGAACTAACATAGGATTAACATAGGTTTGACTTAGATTAAAATTAACTTAGATTAGATAAACCAAAATATAAATAAATTGAGAGATTTAACCTCGCTTCAAGTGTTTGACACTCTACTTACCACGAATCATTCACCGACCGGGTACACTGCCCGTTAAAGTGTTGTTTTTTATTAAGTCGGCAAAATATAAATTTAAAACTTGAATCTCAAAAATAAACACCACACAATGACACATCAAGTTTTTGGCGCCGCTGCCGGGGAGTGAAAATTAATCTTGATTTTTATTTTATGTTTTGGTTTTTAACATTAGATTAGATCTAACATTTAGGAGTAGTGTTAATTAGATTAGTGTAATTTAGAGTAGTTTATATTCCTGCTTGTTTATTCTGTTTAATACGGCGTATTCAGTTCACTGAATACGGCGTATTGGTTATTTAATAGTTTTCCTAGCAAGATTGTTGCTGGATGGATGATCCGAACATTACTATGGAGGAGTACATCAGGCTTGAGGAAGAAAAAGCTCGAAAACATGGGAAAGTGTTTAACTAGGAAACTGCTAAGTATGGTAAGATCTGGTATGATGAAGACATTCACGATCTCAGATCCGTTGAATCCGAATTTCCAGCTATAGCCTTTAATGACGAGTTATCATCAAAAACACTATCTGGTGAACCCACGGTAAGTTCTCTTAACAATGAAATTGACTTTAGAGTTTCGTTTGACGATTTCGACGATAAAGATTACACGGTAATTTTTGAGAAAAACTCGTTTTCTTATAAAAAAATTTCTACCAATGATTTGATAATGGATTCGGAAAACGATAATGAAAAAGTCATGCCTTCACTTCCATCACCTAAGCCTACAGTCAGTTATCTTGATGATTTAGACTTCTTTAAAGAATTCGAGAATGAATTCCCAGCCATTGTTTATAATGATGCTCAAACGTCTAAATCAGATTTATTAACTGAACCGATTTTAAGCCCTCAACATATTGATGAATTTGATTTAAATGATGAAACATCAGTGTCTGAATATGATGAAGATGAACAAAATATTTTGTACTTTAATGATCTATTCCCCTTCAACATTATTCATCCCGATGATTTAAAGTCAGAAAACGACAATGATGATAATGATATCGATATAATAGAGTCTTCAGAGGGTAATGAAATTATACGAGGGTCAAATGCGCTTTCTGAAACAAGTCACGATAAAATCAATAAAACCTTCAGAACAGGAAGTTCTATCATAAACTTAAATGTAAATATCGTAATTTGGACTTATTACACAAACGAAATGCTATTCTATCTTATTATGAATTTATATGTGCTGTTTGGCATTCCGTTCGACCCTAAGCGGTATTATAAGGATGGTGATTGTGCAATAATGTTGCGGAGGCCAAGGTACATTTTCTTTGCTTTATTTTAGGAAAATTGGTCTCCAAGAATGGATACAGCGTATTAGGATAAAACCTATACGGCGTATCCACTGTTTTTAATAAACTTGACTAGGTCAACAAAATCCGCCAATATGGCGTATCAATCAAACACCAATACGGCGTATTGAGTCTGGGTATAAAACCCCTCTGATACGCCGGATTGAGATTTACCACTACTTTTTCACTCTCACACACACGAACGATTTTACCATCAAACCTCTTGGAGATTTCTTGTTTTTGATTCGTAATTACTCTTTTCTTCATCAAGATCATAAGGTAACAAGTTTTTCCCTTTCTCTTATCAATTTACTTTTTCGAATTTGATTTCAAATTAGAATTAGGGTTAGAGTTTGATTTAAGAATTAGGAAAGATGCCTTATGTTTACTTGCCTTTACCCCTCCCCTGAATAAGACTTGTAAGTTTGGTGAATTTTAATTGGGTCAAAATGGGTAAACAGGGGAATCCCCTTTTCGTTTTCATATTGCAGATCAATACGGCGTATCCAGTCACATGGATACGGCATATTGGCCAAATTTTACCCAAATTGTACCCAAAGTTAAATGAATACGGCGTATTGACTTGAATGGGATCTTGAGTTTTCGAACCCATACGCCGTATTGAATAAACACCTATATGGCGCATTGGCCATATTGATCCTTATACGACGTATCCATTTATGAATACGCCATATCCACCCTTAAAACAGAAGGTTTAAATTTTTATAATCTTTGTGCTATCCTTGTTGATTTTGCAAATATGGCTCTTCCACCACGTGATCAGAGACACCTGTGGCTTCTTTATCAGGTAGAAGGATATACTGAGGAGATAGTACACGATTTTGAGCAGAGACTGGAGACTATATTCGGTAAGTAGGTTAACCGAGTACACATACTAGATTTTGAGGGATTGACCCCGGATATGAGGCAAGATTTGGCCGAGAGGATGAGGATGGTATACTCTAGGGATGATGGGCAGGAGATATTTGTGAGTCACGCGTAGAGGAGATTTTTTAGGATTCGAGCACCTTTGGTTCAGGAGTTATACTCGAGTTCTTCAGCACTTGTAGGATCGGAGACGAGATGGGTTTAGATGTGGCTAGGACTCTATGTTATCAGATGGGAGGTGCTAGGCGTAGTATGACGTGGAGACAGTTTATCATAGCCTTGGGTTTGCATACTGCTGAGGAGATGGCTGAGGATGGATTTGGTGCATACTGGTTAGGGAGTGAGAGATTGATCCCCGATAAGGGGGATCTTAGCGATTACTGGGTTGAGATTTCTTCTGGCATGGGCTTTTTGAGAGGCGCTCCCTCATATACTTACATCAGAGATCTGGTTTGGAGGCTGTGCCACAGATTGATCTCTTACAGCATTTCTGGGAGGGGGTAGGAACCTGAAAAGGTGACTGCCACCGACCTATTTTATCTTCATAGCATAGACCGAGGGACAGCTAACGTCCCGTATCTGTTGGCACAGTACTTGTTTAGGCACGCTGAGGGGAGGAAGAGCGGTATCAAGGTTCTCTGGAGGTCATTTTATTAGACGTCTTGCTCATCACTTTGGTTGAGTGAGTGATGACGGGTTGAGAGGATTATCTGATGTGGCCCGTGAGTTGCGGTTTATTGATATGGGTGAGCTTGTTAAGCTCAACATATGCATGTATTTAGGAGATGACTGGGTTTGGGTAGCCCCAGGACCAGAGAGGCAGCAGGTTGCTACGACTGGTACCCCTGCAGTCACTGAGGATGCTCCTGCTGTTGATGAGGGTGACCAGGCTGTTCTGGCACCCATGCAGGCACCTCAGCAGCCACCACCACCACCTCTAGTTGCTGCTAGGACTATGACCCAAAGATTAAGGAGACTAGAGGAGGAGGTGCAGGGACTGCGTAGGGATGTCGGGAGTTTATGTGGGCTTATGGAGAGATCGATGACCGATCAGGGAGATTCTCCACATGGATGATTTCGTATATGGCACAGTTGCTGGATGCTAGTGGGTTGACATACCAGACATTCAATGGGACTTTCCGAGGGAGCTCGCCTGCATCATTCCAAAGATGCACCAGGCAGAGGACTGGCGAGGCCAGTACCTTTATAGTACAGCAGGACCCACAACAGCCAGATTCATAATCCCTCATATCCTTATCTTTTGTTTTTATCTATCTGTACATTTATTATTATTCATGTCGTGATGTACCTAAACTTAAAACTGCTTATCTTTTGTATAATATCATGATATAACGTTTTGATTTGTTTGTGTATGATAGAATCAAGCCAGGCAGTAAGTTCAGCATCATAGTTCATGAATATGTTACGGAACCAAGCAGGATATTCACACCAAAATGCAGAATGGAGAAGAGAGAGATGATTTCAAGTGTGTGGAAGATGAAGAAAAGTCTAACTTAAAGACTTCGCTGTAAACAAAAGTGCTTTCCGAGAGAAAACCCGGAATGTTATTTAATTTTATCGAGTCTGTCTTCCCAGACATCAATACGGCGTATCCGCTCCATACCATACGGCGTATTGATTGTCTGGACGTTATCAGTCTTTACTTTTTTATGCACTTTAAAAACATTATTGTCAGTTCTGGCAATACGGCGTAGGTACCAAGATAGGAATACACGTTTTTTTCCTATGTTTTATACAGGACCTTCGAAGCAAAGAAATATCGACGAATATTGGTGGAGAATTTACAAATCTGAAGATATTAAAGTGTTGGAGTCTTGAAACTTCAAGGCTCCATCTTGCTAATAAACTCAACATGGAGAATCTACCGAGCAAATATCAAGGAAGTTTCTCATTCTAATTATTGTTAATTATCGTATTTAATGTTTTATCTATACAACGAGGACGTTGTATAATTCAAGTGAGGGGATGAAATTAGAATGTTTACTTGTCCTATTTTTCACATTAAAATGCTTAAATTATGCTCAAATTTAAAAAAAAATCAAGCATACTTTTGTGAAATTACTTGATACATAACCCGCACACAATAACCCTTGTTAGATATTGTGAGGATTTAACCTATCCATTTCCAAATGTTTACCCAAATTCCATAAAAATATGAGTGTGCCGGTGATGTAGTATACTTTAGAACTTGGCTTGGTATATCTATTCGAGACCGCAATAATGAGTACTATGGATTTAGATAGAATAACTTGTTTAAACTGGTAAATTTTAGGATTACACCCAAATCGCCTTTACATGTTGCTTATTAACTAACTAAACTGATTAGTTAACCCCCGTATAAACCCTTTGTTTACTCTCATTTTAAGAGTAAGATACCCCTAGAACAACCCGTAGAGCCAGTCCTTTAGGAACTACACCAATTAATTGTTTCATTACACCTTAGCTTACCCTGTTAGATTAAGTTTATTTACAGTTGCTAGTTGCTTAAAGTTTAGAGTTTGTATTTCCCGAGTCTTGTGTCTATTTTGGTACGGTTGGAAGAAATTTGCACATTGCAAATGGGAATGTGTATTATAGTCAAAACTCATGTATTTTTGCTACCATCGCAATTATTGGTACGCCCGAAGAATGAAAGAATTATCGAGGAAATTATCCGGAACTATTATGATCTTGAAGATGGTAAAACTACACCGAGTTTCGTAGTATAGTGTTTAAAAAAATCAAAAAAATTAGAAAAATCGCAACAAAAAAAGAGAAAGAAAGTTTGAAGATAATCGTTTTGCAACTACCAAAGGAATTACACGAAGGATCGATTATTCGTTGATATAAATTGACGATGTAGAGTATTGTATAAAGTGGAAAATATTGCCACTTGCCTTGTAAAGTATGTAAAGTTTGGGATGTTTGGGAAGTTGACCATTACGGGAACGCCAACTTAGGTTGTTGTTTTTTATCTATGATCAAGACGTTGTAAATAGTTGTATCTTTATCATTGTAACGGTCGGGAAAAAGTGTCTAGCAACTTGTACTTTAGACTTAATCTATTTGTTTCGTAATTTTTATTTAACAACAATTTAATTCCCTTTCCTAATCATTAACCATGGGTTTTACGCGAATGAGGATGTGATCGAGCGTGCATGTCTATTCTGTCGTTATGGCCATGTATGCATGTCTCAGCTGCCTTGTTGGTTTATTACTATTGGTGAAAGTTAGAAGATCCCTACCCTATATCATTCTTCATCCTAACCATTGGTTAAATTCGAATGAGGATGTGATCGAACACACATGTCTATTCTGTCGTTAAGGCCATGTATGTGTGCTTTAGCTGCCTTGTTAGAGTGATACTTTTGGTAAAAGATTGAAGAATGATCAACCCTAAGCCTACTTATATAAACCCATATTTACCTTTATATACTTGTTACTCTATAGCTTTAGCGGTGGAGATGTGTATCCTTACAAAACTTATGATAGAATGCTCATCACGACCGAGCAATTGAGCGAATTAGTTACATGTTACCACATAGATTAGTTGAGTGATTTGAGTGTTTTTATCTTCCTATTTTGTGAGGTGTTTGGTTGTGTACTTGTAATAGATCAAATAAATGCTTTAACAAAAAATATCCTTAGGGATACATTTTTATTGACTTCTAAAGAATACTTGAGGACAAGTAGGATTCAAGTGGGGAATATTTGATAACATCAAATAATGTCTATTTTATAGCATTATTTATCCCATGTATTTAACCCATTTTGTATAATTATTGCAAAGAATTGTTACTTAATCATTTATGTTTGAGAATTGCAGTAATTGTGGAGTACTTGGTGAATATTAGCAAAAAGCGCGCATTTTGGAGCTTAAATGAAGATATTTTGAAGATTACTATTCTGAAGACCAATAATCTGTATCCATCAAGGAAGATATGGCGTATCCATGCCTGCACTCACCAAAGACCACAAAGGAAAGAAGATCAATACGCTGTATCTAAAAGAAGTCAATACGCCGTATTGAATATATAGTATGTGAATATTCTAAAAGATATCAAATGTGGTCCCTACTCTAAGAAACTCTAATACGTCGTATCCAATCCCTTGGATACGTCGTATCGAACCGACTTCTAGACCCTATAAATACAAAACTCAAAACGAGTTTTAAGTGTGCTAAATCATATTCTCGATACCTAAACCACAAAAGTCGATTTTCAAAGGAGAAAAAGAGCAGAAGAGGTCTTGCAACGCATTCCAAAACATAGAAGACAACGAGTAATTTCTTATACTTTTGTTATCGTTTAGTTTTTGGTATCATTCATTAACTCGGTTAGTTTACCTTGGCTAAAACAATTACTCTTATATTAATTATGATGTTTGAAGGCTAATACATTCGGGTATTAGCCATTATTATGAAGATCTGAATGTTTGGTTTTGTTTATATCTAGATTGATTAATTTATCGTTGCATGCTTGTTTATGTTTATTAATTTATAATTGTTTACTTGCTTTTGTATGTGACCAATCATTCAACTGGATCCAGTGATACAGACCAAGTAATCTAGATGCCGGGATAGGTCTCCATATAGTGATTTATACATCTAGAACTATATGATCACAAATATTGTCCTTCTAAAATCGTGTTAAGGATACGCTTCTGGCTTAACTAGTTAACGAGTACTGCCTTTGGTTTATTGAACATATTGACTAGTAAGTGAATCTAGATAATTCAACAAGTAATGTTCTGATTCCATTGGATAGTTGGACAAGTGGACTATTATAGTATAAATTACCATTAAGTAGTAATTGGGTAAAGTCTCTATGAACTAGGGTTTAACAAAATCACCATTGGTTTAATCCCTAAGATATATTATAATTAGGTAATTAGGATGCTTTATGTGGATACTTTAATTATGACAGAATTAATGTGTCTAGGTCTTAGGATGAAGTCCTGCCTAAGTCTAAAAATGATATGCCTCTACAAGAAAAGTAATCATTGCACTAAATAAACAAACCAACTTATAATCGGATTAATGATGGCTAATACAGTTTTCTATCATAAGGCTCGACCGCTCTTTTATCTTCTGTTAATTTGCTTGCGTGGGTTAAAGTGTTGTTTTTGGTTAAGTCGGCAAAATATAAATTTAAAACTTGAATCATAAAAATATACACCACACAACGACACATCAGATAGAAAAAAGAATTGTGTGTATACTTTGGAAGCAAAAGTGATGACTTTTGATGTACAAATGCCTGAAGATTCAAACAAGTTGGATTCAAGCAACTTAGTCTAAACAAGTTGGGTCCAACAACTTGGTCATAAAAAAGTTGGGTTCAAACGACTTGGTCTTGCAGGAGTCCATGGAGTATAAGTTGATAAATGTGTTTGGTGAGAGGTGGAACTGCTATGAGCTTAATGAAATCGTAATGATAAGGTTTTTCAAGTTAGTAACGATGATGCTGCAGTGACTCAAACTCGGTTGGAGGACAAGCAACTTGAAGAAAAGACAAACACGACTTTCTTGGTAAATGAGCAAGCAGAGGTACACCTTGGTATAAAGATGGGGGCAAACATTATGGTAATCGGAGTACCTGGTCAAGAGGGTGCAGAGGGTAATGTTGCTGAATAAAAAGATGAAAAAGTGTAGGAAAGTTAATCTAGGAAAATTACTAAAGTACAATGCATGATCTATGTTGAGTATCTGTTATGTTTAATGTTACTCCTAAGGTGGAATTTGTTGAATATTATGAGAAAACTTAACATACATTGAAGGTTTAAGTGTACATTGTAATTATATTAGGATTAGACATGAACTAGGATGATGTAGCTTGGTGTACATGGCAAGCTAGACTTCATCTCTTTGGTTGTGTGGTTTCCTTAACTGACTATATGAAGGTATTTACCCCTCATCTTTATATATAGAAATGATAGAAGATGCTAGTTATTCATTCTTATTACTCATTGTAATATCTTTATTAGATGGTATAATAAATGTTTTGTACGATGGTATAACGTGTGTATATTCATGTCGGTTCTTTTTAGTATCTTGTGTTTCTCGTGTTTGCTATTTGTAATCGATACAACTTGCGATCTAGCATCCCACGATCAAACTTCGAGGATTTGTTATTGTAATTGTCCAATTTTTATGATAAAATATGTCCTTTTCTTGTATAATTGTTATTATCATAACATTCACGTAATGTATAACATTATTTACAAGAAACACATCTTGCAAAAGCAAGATGTAAATGTGATTGCTTATCTAAGTCAAGAGATATTGTGTATAACAATTTACATTTGAATCAATTCTCCTAAATATATAGTTGTGTTAAAGTCCCATATATTTTTTTAACAAGTTTGAGTCCCACGTTAAAAACATGTTTATTTACAGCAAATATACAATGATTGCTAAACACGCATATTAATGACTAAATGGTTGTATCAACTATAAATTACTGTTTTTTACAATTAAGAACATCTTTGTAACATAACAAAAGATTTAGTGTCCACTAACAAAAGAGAATTGCTATGTACACATATCAATTTAATTCATACACAAAAAGAATTTGAGTAGACTTTTTATGCACTTACATCGTGGCCCTTTAATCCATCAAAGTTATATATAGAAACTAACTTATTTATCTTGGTTTAAATGAACTAATCCCCAAGTTTGTACTATCGTAATGAGTCGCTCATACACAAAATGGAATTAGTTTTTTTATGTCTTCTATTCTACAACATTTTGACAAGATGATCACATGTTACAATTAAAGTAGTTCTTATTAAGTAGCATGCAACATATTCAAAAAGATGTGGAAGGTTATAAAACAGCACCAATTTGTACAAAGTCAAACCGAACCTTTTCCTTTACCCAAGTAATCAGACCACAAACATTTCTTTTCTTGCTCATTCTAATATAACGTTTGAGTGTAAACATCTCGTGTGTGTTTGATCTCACCCGATCGGTTCAAAGGGATAAAACCCTTTAGGCGATTTCTAGTTGGAGTATTCTTGTGTCGTCGTTCCTCTCTAGTACACTAGTTGGTAGGAATATTTCTCATTACATCAAATGAAGAGAATAGATGTATTTAAAAAGCATTACAAGATAGTCAAACTACAAAGTCAACTAACTAACTTTCTAACTACCTTTTGAACTAGGATAAATAACTATAGCTAAACTACACTGTTACATCAGAGTACTATTCCATTACATAGCTCTACACTCCTTTAGGCATTTCTTGTGATTAATCTGCATCTTGTGTATACTAAATCTTCTTACAGTGTTGATGCTTGATTAACCATTTGCTGAGGTGGCAGTGTTAACTTCTTTATCCCCCCCCCCGATAAAACCCTTTGATCTCACCCGATCGGTTCAAAGGGATAAAACCCTTTAGTCGATTTCTAGTTGGAGTATTCTTGTGTCGTCGTTCCTCTCTAGTACACTAGTTGGTAGGAATATTTCTCATTACATCAAATGAAGAGAATAGATGTATTTAAAAAGCATTACAAGATAGTCAAACTACAAAGTCAACTAACTTACTTTCTAACTACCTTTTGAACTAGGATAAATAACTATAGCTAAACTACACTATTACATCAGAGTACTATTCCATTACATAGCTCTACACTCCTTTAGGCATCTCTTGTGATTAATCTGCATCTTGTGTATACTAAATCTTCTTACAGTGTTAATGCTTGATTGACCATTTGCTGAGTTGCCA
>BQNB010041719.1:0-18862 GCA_026074375.1 Tanacetum coccineum
GTTCGGTTGTAAAAGTTAGGAACTCGTTCGATCCTCTTTGTTTTTCTACTCGTTCGGCTCTTTAGTTCGATGGTCTCGTTCGATGCTCACTAGTTCGATCCAAATAGAAATAAACTCGTTCGGTTGTTGCTGTCGACCTTGTGTTAAAGAAACGTGAAACAGTAGGAAAGAAATGGAACTCAAAAAAAATGTTAAAGAAACGTGAAACAAACGTGAAACAGTAATGAAACAGTAAGAAAGAAATGGAACTCAAAAAAATGTTAAACAGTAGGAAAGAAAAAAAAACAGTAATGAAAACCGTAGACCACTAAAATAACACGTAATATGTTAAAGAAGTAATGAAACGGTAAAAAAAAAACACGTGAGAATAATCCCAAAAAATTCGAATCAATAAACTTTAAATCACCACAACTAGACCACTAAACCCACCCGAGGCGAGTGATACCAAATGTTATCCCAAAAGCTTAATCCATTTCACAACAATAAGCTATACCAATAAGCAAAATAGTAGAAAAGAGAAGAGAGAAAAGTTGGAAGATTTATTAGAGAGAAACTAGAGAGGTGGAAGATTACACACACACACAAACTATGCAAATGGTAACCAACACCCTCTCCATGTGTGGAGAGGGTTCTATTTATACCCTTGAGCCATGAGTGGCATGTGGGCTTTCTAACTTGGGCCGGGCTTGGCTTTTCTTGGGCTTTGAGCCCGAAACATGGACAATATTAGATTACAATCCAAGCCCGTTGAACCCGACTAGCCTATTACTTAACAAGACTAATTACGACTAATAAGACCGATAACATTCTTGTTCGACTTATATAAAATTAAGGCTAACAATCTCCCCCAATGTTGAGGTCTCTTTCTTCAAACTCCTCCGTACTACCGATGACGTTGAAGATATGACTTTTGACGTTTATGCTTTGCCTTGTTTTGGTCTTGTCTTGTTTGTAATGGCTTTGCTGATTTCAACCACACACCTCGAACAATGACAAAATAGTCCGATCTCGTAAAGCTACTCCTCCGAAAAGAATTAGGATCCCAAATGCACAAGATCCCTCCCGAGTACCACAGAATCACTATGCACATAATCAAAATTAGAATTACCCCAGCAAGACCTCACACTACTTAGATCAATAAGACCCCATTTTATGTTTCCGTTGAAGACCCACAAAATTCACCTTTATATTTAACACTTAACGCTTTACGCCCAATCTTTTTTGGCCTTTTTGGGCCGAGCCTTGAACGTTCAAAGACATAAAATTCATCGATTAACCCAAAATTCTCCTTGGGATTTAATGATCTCAATGATATCCTTGATGCACCCTTCCAAAGTTTATAAACCCATAGTTTTGGCCCACCTTCACAACTTCCTCCATAAGAATTTTAAAAATAGAACCCCTCCCCGTTCTCGGCAGAAGAGAGTACTTAGAGTGACCCGAACGCTTTGATTCTGAATTTTTGTTTACCGACTCAGAATTATCCTTACCATCTTCAAGGTTTAACAATCGAATTGGTCATCTCTCTTTTTCTCCGTAGTCCTTCATGTCAAGATTAACAGTATTACCTTCATTCAAACCCTCCTCCGGGTGTGCAGCCGCCGCTGGAGCGTGTGCGAGTGCGTACAAACAATGATCTTCTTCAGTAACCTTTCGTGCCAATTGATATTTCTTTGTTCAATAATGGGTATAACCAAAATGATCTTCCGATGTTTTGCCCTTGACTGATCATTCATGATTGATCAACAGAGTTTCAAGCAACCAACCTCACGTCACTCTCATCAATGTCATTATTCCTCGAGATCATTTCATTCTGCCATCATTGTTACCACCACTGATGATATCGTCATCCTTCTCCTCTTACACCGGAAAAATTCAGGAGTCCACCTAAGAACTTCACTTGCGCGCACAACCAATATAAACTTAACCGCCGAAAAAACAATTTTGAGAGCACTCGTGAATGTGCTCACAAACCTTAAGACAGAAATGCAAATTCTTTTGAGAATGAAAGATTCGATCTCATCAACATCCAATAACTCCACCCCATTTAGCAGCAATTACGTTTGAAAGTAAGACCGACCAGAAAATTAAAACGGAACACCGTCCATGTCCCACCCAACGCCAATTCTACTTCAGTAACAAACATCAGGACGTAAGCTTGTTTAATGATCGAAAACCAAGAGCCCTACACCAACATTACCCCTAAATGAATCTTTAGCCTTCGCAGTCTCGAATTCGAGTAATGACCCTAGAGTACCGCCAAATATCTAATCTTCAAACCACATCAAAACCTTCCAATTACATAGCGACTTCTTAAGATTGACTAAAGAGGCCATCTCATTACTCTGCCCATCAAACGACAGAAGTGAGATCCTTCGCTTTCAAAACAAATATCTTCAAGGACAATCGCAGGAGGAGATTTTCTTATCTATTGGCATTCGGCTAGTCTCACCACAGACATAAAATGATTTACCAATATTGTATTGTTCCGCAATTCTATGAGACCCATCAAACTTCCTTTTATTCGATTCATTCATAGTCTTATCCACGTTAACACTTCCTCCTTCATTACTACTCTTTTTGAATCTTTGCAAACATTAGCATGAATTTCGATCGACCCACCCATATCGTACATAAGTATTTATTTACCAATCTCTCCCAACATTAAAGACATTGATAAATGCGAAACAAATCCAAACCTTACCATCTTTTGTCCTCATTTGTTGGAATAAACGAAATCGCCCACAACTCGCCCATATGCTTACATGAGTGGAATAGATACTTAGCAGAAAGGAGTCGGGAAATTTGTAACAAAAATCGAAAGGTCGAAATCTTTGACACATCATCTTCTTTTGAACGAAAGCTACCCATCTTTGGATTGAAGAGAGGTCTATTAATCGAAAATAGCTAGGGTTTAATGGAGGCAGGGATTAATCGGAAACGGAAATGAAATCGATTTGAAGAGGAGAATAACAGATCTAAAGTACAAAAACCCAAGATGAAAACCGCCTAACACGCTCGATATGAATTAATCAATTATGGGATGTTGGTAATGGAGAGTAATGCATTTATTGAATGACGGTGAGTGGACGACCCATTATTCGAAGACGACCCCGAATTTGGTTGGAGTGGGATTGGGAATTCATTTTTGAGTGAAAAAATAAGAAATAAGAGAAATTGAGTTATAAAATGTAATTGAAAGTGTGTGTGAAGTATAAAAGTAAAAAGGGGTAACTATAGAATTTTTAAAGGGGTAGAAAGAAAATAGAGGTTTTGGGAGGATATTTATTTAAAAATCCGCTCCCCCCAACGCTAACACGGATTAGTTTAAAAAAAAAAAGGTTTCGCGTGGGCTGTTAGTCATGGCGCGAGCCACAGCCATGGCCTTTTCTCGCGCAAAAGCTTGGCACCAAGCTACCAGCCGACCACTCCCTCCGCTCTAATATGAAAATCAATAGTGAATAGCTTGCACATACAGTAACTACAAGTCCCTTAAAATTGAGTAAATATTGTTCTAACACCGTCGATAAGGTTATCATCATGAAAAAAAAGCAATCAAAATACATTCGCTCGTCGGAAAATTTGGTTACAAGATACGCGTCGTCGCAACGCGCGAATACCCGACTTGCTATTATGTTACTAGTGGTTTTTGAAGGCTCTAAAACCACAATACCTAAAGATGGGAAAAGACTCGAGTAACATTACCAGCGGATCGGTAATTGATTTTTTTTAATGACTAGAAATTCCACCCAATGGAAGCCTTTTGTGAATGGACTTTGTTTCAACTTAGTCATGATCATTTGAAGATGCATTTACCGAAAATTATGAGCAAGAGAATCTACTATACTGAATTTTTTAAAAGGTCTAAACATTTATAAAATCATTAATTTACAAAGCTTTTAATTTTATAAACCTTGTTGCACTATAGATAAACCTTTTTTAGTTTATTAAAAAGTTTACAATTACACATGCATTAAATTATGAAAAGATCCAAGATCTTAGACCTTTTCATTCCACATGGACATAAAACATCAACTCACTATGATTAAAACAAAGTATAAACCTTTTCAAGTGCTTTAAACATTTTCTTGAAATGACCATAGTAAATGCCTTAATGACTATGTCAACTTGTTTGTTCAAAATGTAGGTTTATAAACCAAAACATTGTTGTACAAGAGCGTTGGGTATGGTAACGCCGTGCTCGGCGTTGAGCCTACGTGGCTCCGGCGTTGCTGGCGTTACCACTCCCTGTGTCAACGTTGGCCAACGCCGTTGGTCTCGACGTCGAGCCACCAACGCGCGTTGGTGGTGATTTATTAAAAAAAAGTTTTTTTTTGAATTAAAAAGTGGGTTTGTGTTTTTGAGTGTGTGTTTTTGTGTTTATTTGGTGTGTGTGTGTTGTGTGTAATGCGTTTGTTGTGCGCGTGTGTGGTGTTTCACAGTGTGTGTGTGTTCACAGTGGTTGTCCGTTGAGTGGAGGGAAGAAGACAACAAGAAGATTTTTTTTATTATAAATGATATTTACATGTTCAATCCCTGTGTATTTATTTTCTTTTAAAAATAACCTTTATACATTTTATTTTTTATTTATTACAAAAATGCATTGTTTTTTTTAATGTGATTTGTATTTTTTTATTTAATAAATAAAATATTTAATCTATTTATAAAAATTGGAAAAAAAATTGGTGGGGCCCAAAAAGTGGTGTTAATGGTGTTATGATTACCTGGGTATTTTGGGTGTTGGTGTTATGGTGTTAAAGCTGATGTGACGGTGTTAATGGTGTTACCACACCTTGTGCTCTAAGTTTGTGTTCATACAAAATACGGATCCATGTGTGGCACAAACGATTTTTTTTATCTCTTCAATCTTTCATAAGAAACAGTGTAGAAAATTCATATACAAGCTATATATTATAGTTACTTCGATTACCCGATCACAAATTATCCAGCATTAAGGTCTTTCATAAATTGTAAAAGAAGTACTTTTTTTTTTTTTCTTCCAATATAATTGTTCAACAAGTGACAAACTCTTTAAATCAAAACCTTATAAAAAAACAACAAATCAAAATAACGTCCTTACCAAACAAGCTCAACAATAGTCGTTAACAGAATATCTTTAATTCATAGATTTATTTTCCGCTTCTGCTCTATATATTCCTTAGTTCAATCATTATTAAGAACCACAAACGATTTGGGCTACATTTATTATACACTATGCACCATCGTGCATTTACTTTCAATCGTCTTGATTTGTTACTGAAACTCCAAAGGTAAAAGTAACTTCAATATTTGTTACACAAATAAAAATTTATAAGGCAAACATTTTGGTCATTTGCAAAATCTGATGGATAAAGAAAAATAGCTTCAAATACACAAGTAATATTAATATGTGTTTTCATTCTCACGTACTTTATCTTCTTTGTTGCTCCATCACTAGTTTATGGTAGCAAAAAAAAATAAATAGGTAATAGAACAGCCCACAAACTTTTTTGCTGCATTAAGCATGATTTGTCCCGAAAAACTAGTAGAGTAATATAATATAAGTAATCACGTCGGATAAAAATTACTTGAGGACAAGTAATAATAGACTATCCTCCGGATGTCGTGTCCCAACGAGAGAAGAAATTGAAATTCACGAGAATGTTTCGTTTGATGCTTGAATGACAAATATTTTGGTTTTTGGTTTTTAAACTAAGTATATAATAAAATAAAAACAAACTATATAAAACTAGATGACAATAGATATCATATTCGACAAATATTCAAATCATTTTTCTTTTAATTAATATGCCTTCATCCTAATCCTTCTCCGATACGTAATAACGTTCGATCCCTGTGATTGTATCGATGAATTGTATTCTTTAATTGGTTTTATGATTGGTTCGACGTAGTTGCTAAATCTAGGGTTTTGATCTTGATCAATTTTCTTGATTGGAGTGATATTCATCTCTCATTGATCGATTGTGGATTCATATTTTTCTGATCTCCTTGGATTTATCATTATCATGTGTGACGAGTTTCATTAGGGTTTGATTTTTTTATTATTTTTTTAGGGTTTTGTCGTCTGCTGTTTCTTTTTAAGGTTTGGTTGTTCCTCTTTTTGTCACCATGCCTGCTCAACGTTCTAATGAAGACCAAGCTGTTCGTATTTCTAAATCTATTTTTGTAACCAATTTTCCTGATAATCTTGGGTCGAAGGAATTGTGGAAGGTTTGTGAGGGGTATAGGAAGGTGATAGACGTTTTTATTCCTAATCATAGATCCAAAGCAGGTAAACGTTTTGCTTTTGTCAGGTTTATTCGTGTTAACGATTTAGATCGTTTGGTTGGCAATCTTTGTACGATTTGGATTGGTCGTTTCCATCTCCATGCCAATGTTGCCCGTTTTGAACGTGCAAACAAACCTGTAAAACCATCGGGGCCTTCTCAATCCAATGCGCATGGTACATTTGGGTCATTTGTTTCTGTTGCTAGAGACTTTCCACCATTGATTGCCTCTGTTGCTCCTGTATCTTCCTCACCGGCGTTGGTTTTGGATGATTCTTGTGTTGTTGAACGTGACCTCTCATGTCATGTCATGGGGCGTGTGAAAGATATTAACTCCATTCCTAACCTACGGATTCTATTAGCTAAGGAAGGTTTTGAGCATGTGAAGCTGTCATATTTAGGTGGGTTATGGGTGTTGATAGAATTGGATAACGAGGGTTCTAAGCAAAAGTTTTTGGATCATGTAGGCGTTAACTCTTGGTTCTGTACGCTTCTTAATGCCTATAATGATTTTGTTAGTGATGAACGTGTTGTTTGGGTGGACATTGAAGGTATCCCACTTCATGTTTGGTCTCGAGAAACGTTTGCCAAGATTGGTAACAAATGGGGCGAGGCTTTGGATATCGAGGATAATTTTGGCTCCTCTTTTGCTCGTAAGCGGTTGTGCATCTTAACAAAACAACCAGAATCTATATTGGAGAAATTCAAGGTGATTTTTAAAGGCAAGGTGTTTGTGGCTCGGGCGAAGGAACTTTTTACTTGGAATCCGAGTTTTCTTGAACCTAAGGAGTCTGTTTATACCTCGGATGACGAATCAAAGCATGGCGCTAAAATTCTTAATGATGGGGCGCAGAATAGTGATGTCGAGTCAGATGATGAATGTAATGTGGATGGTGTTTCCGAGACAATTTTCAGTGATAATGTGGATGAATGTAATGTTGATGGTCATGGTAAGGAGACGGACAAACATCAATCAGAGGATCCGTTTGGTTTTTATGATTTATTGAATAAACTTCCCGCTAAAGGCGTTCGTGATGCGAGTACCTCTTTATCGCATCCTCCTGGTTTTACCCCTAAAACTTCTGTGACGCACGCTAATGTTGGTGAGATTTGTGAAGATGGTCCTACTAATGGAGAAGACATGGTGAATATGCCTAGGGTGGATGCTAAGGTTATGGACCATTCACAGGAGGTCCATGATTCCTCTAATGGAGAATCAGTTTCTTCCTTTTCACATAAAGTTCATAACGGTGGCTCTATTCTTGACATTTTGGATGACATGGTTCGGGTTGGACATTCTATGGGTTATAATTTGGATGGGTGTTTGAAAGATATGGAACGCATTATTGGCTCACAAGGAGATGAAGATGTTTTTAAATGAATATTCTTTCTCTCAATATTCAAGGTCTTGGGCACAAGACGAAAAAGGAGTGGGTTAAGGAGTTAAATTGTAAGCATAGGATCAATTTTTTAGCGTTGCAAGAGACAAAGATGGATTGTATTTCTCATATGGACGTAAAGTCCCTATGGGGAAATTCAAACTTTGATTTTGTTGCCAGTGACTCATTAGGGAATTCTGGTGGTATTCTTTGTATTTGGGAGGCTTCTATCTTCAAGAAAGATGGCGCTACTATTTCTGATAATTTTATAGCTATTTACGGCACATGGTTACCTCGTAATGTCAAGATTCTTTTGGTGGCGGTTTACGCTCCTCAACAGCCTGGGAGCAAAAGGGCTCTTTGGGATTTTTTATCTAATCTTGTACGGAGATGGAACGGCGAAGCTATTATAATGGGTGACTTTAATGACGTTCGGACTATGGATGAAAGACTTGGTTCGTCTTTCAATGTTTCTAGTGCACGGTGTTTTGATCGGTTTATTGTGTCTTCTGGTCTTGTGGATGTCAAGTTGGAAGGGTACTCGTTTACTTGGTCGCATCCCTCAGCCTCCAAAATGAGTAAATTAGATCGCTTTCTTGTTACGGAAGGTATTATCTCGCTTTATCCGTCTATTTCAGCTTTGTGTCTTGACCGTCACTTGTCCGATCATCGTCCTATTCTTTTGAGGGAAGTTTTGTCTGATTTTGGTCCGACTCCGTTTCGGTTCTATCAATCTTGGTTAAGGATGGAGGGTTTTGATTCGATGGTGGAGCATGCGTGGTTGTCTTTTTCGCATTCTGATTCCAATGCTATGGTTAGGTTCAAGAAGAAATTGCAAGACCTTAAGTCTATTATTCGTTTATGGGTTAAAGATAAAAAGTTTCATCTTCATAACGCAAAGAATTCCCTACAGAATGATTTGATCTCTATTGATAAAGACTTGGAAAGGGGAAACGTTTCTGATGACATCCTTCTCAATCGGATGGATCTAAACCGACGGCTGCAAGATATTAAACTTTTGGAGGTTAAGGATCTGGTTCAAAAATCTAAAATCAAATGGGCTATCGAAGGAGATGAGAATTCTAAATTCTTTCATGGTATTATTAATAAGAAAAGGTCTCAGTTGTCGATTCGTGGTGTTTTCGTTGAGGGCACTTGGTGTACTGATCCGAGTATTGTGAAGGAGGCATTTAAGAATCACTTTGAAGTTCGATTTCAGCAACCGTGTCATGATCGTCTCAAACTTAATGCTCCTTTTCATAATCGGTTATCTTCGGATCAGGTGGATGAGCTGGATAGGGCAGTATCGAGGGACGAAATTCGTAGGGCTGTTTGGAACTGTGGCGAGAATAAGTCTCCTGGCCCCGATGGTTATACGTTTGAATTTTTTAGAAAGTATTGGAGTCTTGTCGGAGCGGATTTTTGCGATGCGGTCGACTATTTTTTTAAGTCTGGTACGTTTCCAAGGGGGTGTAACTCGTCTTTCATCGCCTTAATTCCTAAAGTTAATGATGCTAAGTTCGTTAATGATTTTCGGCCTATCAGTTTGATTGGATGCGTTTATAAGGTGATCACGAAAGTCTTAGCTAATCGTTTGGCTACTGTTATATCCGATTTAGTTTCCGAGACTCAATCGGCCTTTGTTGCTAATAGACAAATATTGGACGGTCCTTTTATCTTAAATGAGATGTTAAACTGGTGTAAGAGAAAAAAGAAGCAAGCTATGTTTTTTAAGGTTGATTTTGCTAAGGCGTATGATTCGGTTCGGTGGGATTATCTCTTGGATATTCTTCATGCGTTTGGGTTTGGGCCGAATTGGTGTAGGTGGATCCGTGGTACTTTTACTTCCTCCATGGCTTCCATATTGGTTAATGGTAGCCCAACGTCCGAGTTCCCTTTTTGTTGTGGGTTGAAACAAGGTGATCCGTTGGCCCCTTATCTTTTCATTCTTATTATGGAGTCGTTACATATCTCTTTCTCCCGTGTTGTTGATGATGGGCTGTTTAAAGGTTTTCAATTGCATGGCTCGGTTAATATTTCTCATCTTTTTTATGCTGACGATGCCATGTTCATTGGAGAGTGGTCCGAACAGAACTTACATAATATTGTTAAAGTTCTTAATTGCTTCCATCTTGCGTCGGGTCTTAAGATCAACATTGCTAAGAGCCAAGTCTTGGGTGTCGGGGTTTCTCAGAATGTTGTTGTGCAGGCGGCGAATAGGATCGGGTGTGCTGTTTTGAACACTCCTTTTCGTTATCTTGGTGTGACGGTTGGGGAGTGTATGTCTCGGAAGTCGGCTTGGGTTGGCTTGGTGAACAAACTCCAAGCCCGGTTATCTAAATGGAAGGTTAAAACCCTTTCCATAGGCGGCAGATTGACCCTTCTTAAATCCGTTCTTGGGGCCTCTCCAATTTATTATATGTCAATCTTTAAGGTTCCAAAAGGCGTGTTGAAGACTATGGAATCTATCCGTAGTAAGTTCTTCAACGGTGTTGATTCTTCGGATAGAAAGATTTCGTGGGTAGCTTGGGACAATGTCTTAGCGTCCAAACTGAACGGTGGTCTTGGTGTCTCAAGTTTCTTCGCGTTGAATCGTGCTCTTTTGTTGAAGTGGGTGTGGCGCTTCATTTCTGGCGATGGCTCTTTATGGTGTAAAGTTATTCAAGCGATTTATGGCTCAAAGTTTGATCTTCATGTGACCGATCAACCCTCGATTTGGTGCTCTATTTTACGTGAAGTAAAATCTTTGAAAGATTCTGGTTTTGATTTTTCTTCGCATTGTAAGAAGCGGATTGGGGACGGGTCTTGTACTAGTTTTTGGTATGATATATGGTTAGCTGATGCCCCTCTTTGTGTTCAGTTTCCCCGTTTGTTTGCTCTCGAATTGGATAAGGAGATTGTGGTGGCTAATAAAATGGGAGCTTCTTCGGTCTCAGCTTCTTTTCGCCGGGACGTGCGTGATGGAGCTGAGCGGCAGCAGTGGGATGACCTTTCTTCAATTATGAACTCGGTTGTCCTCTCGTCTTCCAAAGATAGGTGGACTTGTGATTTGTCGGGAGATGGAGAGTTCAAGGTTAAAGTCATCAGAAACTTTATTGATGACTTGTTTCTCCCTTCGTCGGATGTTGCAACGAGATGGGTAAAATTCATTCCCATTAAAGTTAATGTTTTTTCTTGGCGTGCTCGTCGTGATAGGTTACCTACTAGAGTCAATCTTAGCCGTAGAGGTGTTTTGTTGGATTCCCATCTGTGTCCTCTTTGTAATGCTGCTATGGAGGATGTTCAGCATGTTTTCTTTCGATGTGACGTGGCTCGGGTTGTTCTTCGTAAAATTTGTCGTTGGTGGGATTTGGATTGGCAGGAGATTTGTTCTTTCTCGGATTGGGATGCTTGGTTCTTATCCTTTCGACTTTCTTCCCGTCTCAAGTCTATTTTAGAAGGTGTTTTTTATGTTGCTTGGTGGCGGATTTGGAGGCTTCGAAATCAGTTGGTCTTTGACGCTTCGCCTCCTAATCGTTCGACGATTTTTGATGACATTGTTTCTTGGTCCTTTTTATGGTGTTCTAGTAGATGTAATAGGGTTTTTTCTTGGGAGTATTGGTTAAAAAACCCCTATCTTATTTCTTTGTAATGTCTTTCTAGCTCCTTGCTAGTTTTTTTTAATAAAGTTGCCGTTCAAAAAAAAAAAAAATGACAAAAGAAAAATCCTGTAGGCATTCTCAACCCACTTAAGGCAATGAAGCGGTTTTATTATGTCCTGCCCTTGGATGAAAGCGCAATGCTTGATGATCCGAATAAAGGATGAATTCATTAGGGTAGTGTAAGTAGTAGGCGCCAATTCTCTAAACTTCGAACATTGCATAAAATTCCTTATCGTAACGTAGACATAACGTTTGCGTGAGTCCATTAAATTTTTCACTAAAAAAAAAAGCAATAGGGTTCGATTTCTTTGTTGGCTTTCTATGCACGCCCCCAATGCCTTCCCGAGGCCGAAGCAAGCATCACATTCGAACTTGAAAAACATGTTCAAAATTGGGGTACACAGCATACATACCGTGTGCTCGTGTGACCGCATTTACTTAAGGTACAAAAGCTTTCTAGAGATTCCAATAGTCCATTAGACAAATTGGGCTTTTCAAACCGAATCAGTGATGGAGCAACCATGGAACAAAAATTACGTGAATTAAACGTCCGATAAAAGTTGATGCATGCCGTGAAAACCTACGAACATCAGGCCATTGAACTTTGGAGTAGGGGCAGGTGGTAATAGCCTCGGACTATTTGGTAGAGTCCCATAACAATTACCGTTTCTGACAACCAAAGTAACCTAAAAATAAAACCCCCGAGTCCACAAAGTTTGTCCCTTCATTTGTGATTAGCAAACAACTTCAGTTCCCTGATTGCAAGATAAAAAGATAGCACGACAAAAGTTGCAAATGGATTCCAAATTCGTGCTAAAAACAGCAAAATATCTATCGAAGTAAACCGACGACACATTTGCCAATACGATAACGCAAATCGTGACGTACATCAATCGCATGCGAACAGTGCTAGGCCACGCTTGGACAAACCCGAATTGGCATGACCGTCCATACATAAGACCATCCACTGCGTTTTAAAAAAAACCATTTTTCATTCGTCCCTGCACGTAACCGTATTTGATGGTAGCCCGCTCCAGTAGGTCCATCTTTGAAAAGACGGAAGACTCCATTGAGGTGATGTAACCAAAAGGTCGTCAAAGCGGGGAAAATGAAAACGGTATTTTTGAATTGTAATTTGTTACCCCGCGGCGGCTGTGCATTGCACATACGAAACGTGCCATTTGGTTTTGGAACAAGTAAGGCGGGAACGGCACATGGGCTCATGCTTTCACGGATCAAACCCTTGTCTAATAGTTCTTAGAAACTAGATGATGTTAACTCTGCGACAAATTCACTATATCGAGGTTCATGCGATATGCAGGTTTTGAGTTTGGAATTGTTTGCACAGGAATGAAATCGATGCAATTTGATGTCTCTGCAATGAGCGGTATTAATCCTACAGGAAGTATCATCTGGGGAAAATATCGGAGAATTCATGAGTAATGGGAATGTACCATCATGTGGAACGTCAGAAATTGGTGTGTTAATTCTTCAAGCACAAACCATGCCAAGTATTGGACCCAACGGAAGGCGTATTGGCGAGCGAGAAGACCAACAAATTCATCCTTCCGACATGGTTGCTACCTTTCGGGGTGTCGCTTACTTAGGATTTAAGGGTCCAATGTGACTGTGATGATACCGTACCTTGTGGAAATGGGGGAGTGAGTAGGTGTTACGAAAATCCGTCATGATTGTACTTGATGGTCTAGAGCTCACGGCGTCCCAAGTAATAAGTTGCAGGCGCGTTCCATTGGAGAACAAACTCCATCACCGTAATTCATCTTTGTAGTTTGTTGCCGAGAATAAAGCCAAACCAAATACATCGGTTGTTGTGACTTTAACAAGATTACCTTTTCCGGAACCACGAAGTTGGTACGGGTCCCTTGGGATGGCTCCGTGGTAGGTAACGCCAAAGTTTGTCGACCTATTGGGACGGTTTTAGCGACCATAGTTTTCGACAGCTTTCCACCAGTCGATAATGACGGTACAAAACACGACCCTTGGAAAGTGCATTGAGTACGAAAGAATGTTAGTGTCGCTAGCCACGTAGTGTCCATTATCGCGTGAGGTGTGACAACAAAGTTTAATACCCTTCGGTACAATCAGTGCTTTCACTCTTGATCTGGGTACAAAGTGTCACAGATGCATTCTTCCATTTCTCGTTGTCAATACTTAGTTCAAAACAACTGTCAACAAATGCCACAATTGTTTGTTCGGGAGCAGTCAACGTTGAGTGACACCAAACCTTGGGTCACTTGAAAACAACTGTAGATAGGGAGGCAAGGAAGTATCAAGTGGGGCGGTAGGTAACGTTGGCGTTTCAGTTTTGGTCGGATCCAAGTATTGGGGCGAATGTGTGGTGAGTTGAGGCGTACGGTTAGAGGGTTGGAATCGGGCCAACTGATTTGCGTTTCATTCGTGTTATGTTGTTCAATCGCAAAGAGCCAATCTGCATACATCTGAAAAAGAAATAATTATTGTGTAAGTGAAACCGCGTCGGCGATGTCAAGGTCGAAAGCACACCCAAAAAACCGGCGATCACTTGCGTCTTCATCTTCTTCAGCCCGCAAACGAAAACGCATCCCGTTCAAACTCAGTAAAAATATCTTCTACAGACAGAGATCCTTATGTCCGTAGGTTTTGGTAAAGTCAAGATAAGTCGTCCCTGTTTGAACACAGTAAAGTGAAGAAAATTTGGCACGTAATGAGGAGGCGCTGCATCTCTATTCCAGAGGAGATTTTTGTTTTTCCAGGTTTCGATATAACCGATGTATTGTATGTTACTGCCTCCACCATAAAGATGCCATATTTTTTATAGCTTCTGATAGAGCAACCAATTTATTTGACCTATTCACGTTGTCAGGGATGTCGCAGAAGGTCGAAAGAATTCACTCGACGTTAGTAACCAGTCAAGGAAATCATACGGGAGCTGGAGCTTGCCACGAATTCTGACTTTCAGTTCGAATGCCCTAAAGATCGCAATGGATCCGTAGGGTGGTGCGTGATGGCTGGTTGGCTGACATCGAGTGGTGCGTCGTGTAGAGGTTTTTGGTGTGTGCGTGGAGCTGAATCAATGAACAATAATTTTCGAAGTCATCCTCTTCCCGTTGTTCCTACCATATCGGATTGGGATCGGAGGTGTCCTTCAAACTAAGATCAACGCCCTTCATAACGATTAAAAAGGATTGAGATTCGAGCTCCCTAAATCCTTATCACAAGAGTCGATTCAATGTCAACGATCACGGGGATCGCGAGTATCATGACCCGCGATGGTTATCTGGCGTGCAGTGTTTCTTCTAGGTTGTGTTGCGACGCTGAACTCTTGCCCCCGGAAGCTGACATCTTGAGATCACCCTTGGTTCTATAACTGATACCTGATCTTGATAAGAGATGTTAGGAGTAAAATATAAACCCTAGGACTGGAAACCTAAGCGGCGGGCGAGCACTGGGCCTAACGCAAGTTGCTGTGAGCGTCGGAAAATTCTTCTCAGGCCAACCGAGTAAGAGAACGACAAACGAAGTGGTCTTTAATATGAAAAATCTCAATAATCATATTCACCAACCGAACGCAAGGGTGAGTTTTACACAATAAAGAGATAGGAAACACAAAAACACAAGAAAGAATTCTAAATCCCTACACTTAGAGGACCAAGAAACAGTAAGTAAATAGGCATAATAAATGTTAGAACCAAAAATAGAATTGTAATTGACTTCAACTTGCTGCCTTGACTTTGGTTGGAGATGGATCTTGTTACCAATAACTTGTTTTCTTCAATCCACTTATCCCACGCGGCCTCATTCTCGGGCACAGCTCGGTTGGCGTCCACTGGCTCGACCCTCAGAGCCCATCGGTATCACATAATCCATACTCCAACGTAATTGTACACGAATTACAAATATCGATATTAAAATAAAAGCAAAAAAATTGATTGAGGGTGATATACAAAACTGTAAATTTACAATAATGCCAGAAAATACGAATAAATAATGATATTGAAACAATTAACTTTGAGATTAGATCTTTCAAATTTAATGTAAAACTTTACATCATTGTCCTTTGTGGTGTCACCAGGAAACCATTACTTAGCTTATGTTCATAAATATCAAATGATTTTGTATTGGCACTAAAAATCGTACAAACTTTAATTCAACGTTTTGTCTTCAAATAAATACAAATTAACGTTAAAATCCATATTACATACAGATATTGTATATATATCTATAACTTATAACTTATAACCAAAGACCAAAAGTTTCAAAATCAAACATCTATAACTTATCTCTATCTTTACTATTTTATAAAGCATTTAACTCATTTTAATTTTAAAAAAAGTCTTAAAAATTTTAAGTAAAAAATATTTATTCTTTAGAAAATATTTATGTTACATATGCAAAAAAAAGTTAATACACAATGAATAGAATTATAACATATGCTTATACTTATTAAATTAAATTAATACATACAAATGAATAAAATTGTAACAACTTATTTTAATCAATGTGATTTAATAACCCAATTAAAAAAACATTGTAACATCTCATTTAAAAAAAATATAACATCTCACTAATATTAATAGCCCAATATAAAAAATACTGTAACCTAAATTCATATATAAAGTGAATAAAACACATTCGTAAATTCATCCCATCTCAACCACCCCCCGACCATCCCGACCACCGCACACACCGGTCCACCACCACCCACGAGCCAAATGTCACCATCCCACTATCATACATGTTTTTCGAGGTACGTATGACTTTTGAGGTATTTCTCGAGTTCTTTTAACTGATTTATGACTATTATCAAGTTTAAAAGGTTTTCATTTATAGACTTCTAGATTTTGCTTGTATATATGAGTTTCTATAAACTTTTTTGGCGTTTTTTCTTACAGTCGTCACTGCTGTCTCGCAAGAAAAAGTTTTCGCCGCTGCCGACGCCCGACGCCACCGCTGTCTTGCCGGGAAAATTTATGATAGCCAAGAATTACATCTACGCTACAACTCATTACACACAATAGCAACATACTTCACACTACTTGCTATTATTTTAAACAATCATAAAAACTTAATTAAATTACCTTCTATCAAATATAGTAGCCCCACTATATGCATTTATTTGGTAACAAACTGAAAGTTATAAATGTGCTTTCACCCTACCAAATTGAATTAGAGAAAAAAAAACAACTATTATGTTATTACCTCAATATACCAAAGCACACAATAGATCACAGCTAACTATATACTAAAATTTTAAACCCTTGCGGTTGAAGTTGTTGTTCTTCCTCTTGAATACTCGATATCCCCGGTCTATCTTTTGGTTGTTGGTGTGATGTGTGTGAGTTTTGCAGAAGCTATGGGAGTGATTGTCTTTCGTGCGACTTTATTTCGGAGGATATGATGTAAAGAAAAAAAAATCAGGGTTTGATCTGGTTGAATTGAAGCTTTTGTGTTGTTGGGCTTTAATAGTTAGTTGCATATTTGTAAACTCAAATAGTTGGTTACTAGTTTTTATGCAAAATTATATTTATTCTGTAGTGACGTCTACCTTTAATTTATGTTTCAAACATGCTACTTGTGTTGCTCTCATTAATCGGAACTATTTTTTATTTGGATACGAAATAGTTTGTATTACTATTGCTTATCGTTATTTTAATTAAAATTGTCATTCGTTCGTAAAGTTATTTGTAGAAAAAACGTATAAATGAAACACATTTTCTCGCCACAAAATTAGTCATCGGGTACCCGCCGCCTCATTGCACGGGTACCCTGCTAGTAACCATAGATGGTCTTGGCTCTATAAGTACCGCTGCTCATAATAAGTTCCTATTAACACCAAAAAAGCATAACGATTTACTAATATCAAGAAGCACTATAGATAAAATAATTGAGCAGCGATACTTATAGAGCCAAGACCATCTACGAGCATGGTGGTATTATGTTTGCATTTATTAATCATTATTAACAGAACCTGGGCAGGGGTCAAATCAAATGATGGGCGAGAATCATCTTCTATACTCTGAGCGTAAACACAAGAAAGGACTCTACCAAGCCATGTTGATGACCTTGCCACAACCTCGGCTGTAATTTAAGAGAAACAAAGCGAGTTCCTAAGTCACTGGAAAGTTAAAAGTTCTTAAATAAGATGATTCAAGTTTTTACCCGTTTTGACTTGAACCCATCACCCTATACCTCTATATCAAACATATTTTCCTTATTAAAAGCGAAGACACTCATCAAAATACTAACCAAAAGGTCCCAATGATTACTGATAAATGCATCCGCATCAGGGTGTACTTTAACCCCATCCTCACCAAGATACATTACATGCAAGATCAAGCAGTGACAAGTTCACAATAATAAATAAGTCATTTTTAACTCAGTCAAGCAAAATCATTTTTAAGTCAGTCACGCATTTCGTCAAACACTTGGTGTACACATACAATCCACAAAACTTTTAAACAACACACAACTAAATTAGGCCTTTCGTCGAACACTTGAAATACATACAATCAACAACACATTTAACACATTCAAACACTTGGCTTACACATACGATTCTGCAATCAAAGACAAATAAGCACAAATTCATACCGAAGAATGTATTAACACGAAATCAGAAATCAAAGAAAAATAAGCACAAATTCATACTGAAGCATGTATTAACACAAAATCAGCAATCAAAGGCAAATAAGCTGTATTAGCACAAAATTCAGCGATTAAGTAACCTTCATTAACGAATTAAGCACGCGTGTTTGACGAATTTAGTGTTAGATGATATTTTATATTTTGGGGTATATACTAAAGGGTTAATCGCCTAAAAATGTATTATACTTGTCACTTTTGGTCATTGTGTGTAGAGTACTATTTTTTTGCCATTGTGACACCAAACTTTCAAATTCGTGCTATTGTGTGTATTTTGTGGTTATTTTTGCATGTAAAATGACTATTTTACCCTTCGAAATTTAAAAAAAGTGAGGGTAAAATGGTCACAAAATACACACAATAGCACGAATTCATAAGTTTGGTGGCACAATGGTAAAAAAATAGTACTCTACACACAATGACAAAATATGGTAAATATAATACATTTTTAGGCAATTAACCCCATACTAAAAAGTAGTATTTTTTATGTGCTTAGAAAAACTTTTTATAAAAGTTACGGGGTTACGTGTATAATATGTAATTGTGCATTGCTCACGTATAAAGAAATAAAGAATACTTGATAAGGTGATGTCACTTCCGATAATAAATAAATAAACGGGACAAATTTTCGACATGATTAACGACTTAAGATATGAGTAAAGCCACTAATTTTGCGACATCAAATAACAATGACCTAAATCGACGACCTATAATGCGACACACATATAGAAGTCGTCATCCTTTTGCGACGTAATTTGCGACGTAAATGAGGAAGACATAAAATAAGCGACTTCAGTTGCGACATTCTAACATGTCTTTATGTAGCGTCAAGCGTTGCGACTTGTATTGCGACATCATTATCTTCAGAGAATACCTCGCGACGTGTCTCGCGACATCCTTCGACGGGTCTGACGCTAGATGTGTCGCTAGAATC
>BQNB010041719.1:20689-46575 GCA_026074375.1 Tanacetum coccineum
TAGGCTACAAGTATTGTAGTGTTTTGGTAAAACGATTTAAGCTACAAGTATAGTAGCGTTTTGGTATGTGTATGGTGAAACGATTGATATGTGAGAAATCACATATCCTTATTATATCCAAAATGGCCCTTAAATGATCAAAATGTGCAAAAATATGCTTGTATTTGTGTATTTTGTTGTTTATGAATGTGTAGGCACGGATATTGCAAAGATCACAAGAAAATGGTCAAAACCAGACAAACACGGTCACGGGAACGGAAAGAGTGCAAAAGAGCCGGAAGATTGCTATCAATGGTCAACATAGTCAATCCTTGGTCAACATTGGTCAACCACAAAAAGATAAAATCCTCAAAATACCCAAAATGCCTTAAATGTTAAACCAAATTTCACCATAAGTCCCTAAACCCTAACACCGTTATCTTATTTTTATAAAAGAGATAACGGTCATTATCCCTTTTAACTATGACCCAAACACCCGGCCCAATCCCTTATTATTAAAACTCAGGCCCAAATCAAACTACCAAATACCTGGGTCAAATAAAGATAAAAAAAGAAAAGAAAAGAGCGAGAAATCCCGTTTTTACTGTTCATCTCCTTCTTCGTTTTATCCTGCATCAAGATCATGGGGTAAAATGTAATTGACAGCGTGGCTCTAAGATTCGAGTACCAAGTTATAAGTTGGCAGAGTAAAACGTCACCAAGGCCTCTCATTGGCTAAGACACCTCAAGGAGGACACACGTGGATGCAAGGAAACACACAAGGAAGTGAATTTTTGCACTAAATCCTTTGCTAAAGAGGCACAAGTACTCTGACACACAGATTTCCACGTTGGCAATCCGTATGCTCACTTATTTGATCCAACGGTGAAAGATTGGAATCCAATTATTAGAGATGATTGAATGATCAGGATTAAAGGGAGCGTCTAACCAACTTCAAGACTTGGAACCTTCTTCTTTGGCTATAAATAGCAAGCTTCCTCACACACAACAAGGGTAGAGCTAGTTAGATAGATTTTTATATTTTAGCTTATTAATTTAGCTTATGTAAAAACTATTTTTAGCTTATTGTTTACTAAATGTAATTTCCTTTTTCACTATTGTAATCAACTCTTTTATTAATAGAAGTCAAGTTTTTTTATTATGCACTTTACTTTTCTCAAGCTTACTTTTATACAAAATTTTGTTAAATAAGCTGTTACTGTTTCATAAGCTTGTTATAAGCTCATCTCAAGCTCATCTAAGTCTTTAAGCTTAGATTGATCTCAACTTAATCATTAACTTTACTTTAATCTAAAATCAGTTTAATACCCTAGGCTATGTATAGATTTGGTTGCTTTGGATGATAAGTTTACCCTGGAAGAGCTTATTGGACTTTACTAGCTTATCCTAGTGATAAGCTAGAGCTTGTTGATAGCTTATTTGAGCTAAATCTTAGCCTTGTTTAGAGCAAAGGCCCCTGTAAGTCCCCTTGTTACAATTTTAGCTTAATTTTGCATTATTAGCTTATAACTGCTTATATTTGCTTATTGATGTTTTAATTAGCTTATCTCTTTATTATTTGTGTTTAATGCTTATTTTAGTCAATTGTTTGTTTAAATCTTAATTTTCATGTTTTTAATACAAAAAAGTCATAAAAACCAAAAATACTAGCATTAGTTGTTAGCTTATTGGTTTTTGCTTATTTGATTGTTTTGGAACTTATGTTCACTTGTTTGTTATAAGCTTATTATTATCTGGTATTTGAATTTTGCTCTTTAAATCTCAAACATATAAGCTTAAAATGGTTTTGAGCAACTTAAAGGAGTGTTCGGGTCAAGCAGTACTAACTCAAGTTAGTACTGCTTGAGGCCATTTAGTCCCTTAAGCTTACTTTAAATCAGTTAATTAAGCTTATAAGAGTAGAATTTATAAGTTTCATGTGGCTAAATCAAGTTTCATTTGGCTAAATCAAGTTTCAATAGGTTTTTGTGTAAGCTTTATGAGTATAAGGTCATAAACTCAGATCCTTAAGCTTGTTAAGTTTTGATTGATTTTTAGCTAGAATTGATAGTTAAATTGCTCTTAGTTTAATGTCATATAAGTTTAGAAGTAAGTTCTCTTAGACTGCAATTGTTAAAGTTAGGATTTGGTCATAATTGTGCAAATAGAAAAGGCCTTTTTCTAGCTTAATTATGAGATGGTAATAGTAGTTGTTAGGGTTTGATATTTAGCACACTAGTAGATTTTAGGCTAGATTTCATATGTTTGAGCTTATTTTGTTAAAATTAGCTTATATAGTTTTCTGTTTTTATAATTTTAATTTAGCGATTGTCTTTTTATAGCAAAACTGTCTCGGTACATGCTATAGTAAATAAGCTGTTTATTTACTTAGCTTTTTTATTGGTTCAATATAGTTCAAAATAATTTTAAAAAGCTGTTCAAAGTAGCTTTTTGGTCAGGTTTTAAGGTGGTATAGCTTAATAAGCCATAAGGATCTTATAGCTTATTGAAAAATAAGCTCAAAGATACCCTTAGGGCCTGTTTGGTTCTTAGTTTTTCATTTAGTGCTTATTTGAAATTTTAGCTTATTTCCTCTAGCATTAGCTTAGTCTTAGTTTTTAATAGCTTATTTGCGTTCTCATACTTAGTAATATTAGCTTAATTGGGCAATGTTTAGTATTGCTTAGCTCTTTTTCATTTAAAAATAAAAAAATTATAAACACTCATATGTAGATTTCATGTGTGTGTGTGTGTGTGTGGCTTATTTGAATTTCAAAATAGTTTCTAATTTCTGTTTTAAGTAGAGTTTAAGCCAAGCTTCAAGTAGATATAGGGCTTATTGCCATAAGATTCCAATAGCTTAGTTAAAATTAAGCTTAAAAAGTGCCATTTGGTCTATTTGGTAGCTGTAGTAAGCATAGGAGCTAAATTAATAATCTCAGCTTATGAATTGCTTTTTTTTAGTTAAATTTAGCTTATTAGGATAGTATTAGTCTAAGAATAGCTTATTTAATCCTGTTATAGTTATTCAGTTCTAGCTTATTTAGTTTTGTTTCAAAAGTAAAAAAATAGCTAAGTGTAGATTGTCTGAATTTTAAGCTCTTTCTAGCTTATTAGTGACTTTTAGAAAAGTTGTTTTCACAAAATTAGCTTATTAAAAGTTGTTTTTCAACTTTGCTTTTTAAACTTTTTCAAAATATAAAAAAAAAGGAAGATGGAAGTCGGGGGTGAGCAAGGCTCGAACCCCCGACCTCAACATCCTCACCTTTTATAACACAACACACAACACACTCAACCAACGCGCCCTGGGGATTTTTTCATTCTATCTTCGCAAAATTAATTTCTTATACACATTTGAGCTCTTTTAGTAAAATAACGTTGTATAAGCTTACTTTCCGCAGCTTATTCGAAAAGCTGTGGTTTCAAGCTTATTTTTTCCTAATCTTATCATTGTTTCAAGCTATTTTTCGTAATTTTTTAAGGATTTTTACAATTGTTTAGTATTTTTAAACATTCTTTATATATTGTTTTAAATCATTTTTAATCATAAAATTAAAAAAAAGTCAAATAAAAATAATTCTTTTAGAAATATTTTTTCTTTTATCATATAGTTTCTAGGGAAATTAGTTTTGCTTTCCGTAGAGTTTAAATGCGAAAATTTCCTTTTTAAGAATCGGGATTCCATTCCGTTCACGTTTTTTTTGTGTTTTTATGCTCAATTCACTCCGTTTTTAATTCTCTAGTTTTTCTGCTAATCTTACTATTTAGTCAAATTAGGGTTAGTAAACGTGACAAAAGATTATTTTAGGTTTATTTGTGATATTTAGGTTTTGAGCATCGTGTAAGGTTCCGTTTTGCGTTTTTTGTTAAATTTATCTTGCCTTTAAGTGTTTTATAAGCTTCTGTTCTTAGTTTTCCCGTAGTTTTAGAAAAACCAATATCATTCTTATTCCATTCAGCATCGATTTCAAAATGACTTTCCGACATTTTCAATTGCTTTATCAGCGGGGATAACGACCCGGGAATCATACTTTCGGATTACTATAACTGATATCTTTTGATTCCTACCCTCCTTTTTAAATATTTATAAGTATATTTTATATATATTTACAATATATTAAAGAGTGTAGTCAGAAGTGATCAAGTTTTTGGCGCCACTACCGGGGTGGATTGTCTACGATTGTTGAAGCCGTTTGAAAATTTTTGTTTGAAGATCCTTCCAAGAGAAGTTATTTTGTTTATTTTTTATATAAAAATACAAAAATATTTTTCATTTTCTTTTATTAGTATAAATATAATATAAAACCAAACAAAAAAACAAAAAAACAAAAACAAAAATATAAAAACATTTTCCATAAAAATAATAAATAAATAAATAAACTAAATTTTACCAAGTTGGTAAAAGAACACCAACAAATAATACTTTCAATTGAAGTATTATCCATAAATAAGTTCCCGAACCAAAGATCAAAAACTTACCTTTTGTGTCTCTTGCGACGTACGGCTCACCTTCGAAAGTTAAACAAACTCTTTTGTGCGTTTTTCTTTTGAAGAGTTACCGAGAAGCTTGTTGATTATTAGGTTTAAGTGTCTTATCTCATTGTCCGTATTTAAAATATATTGTTAATACATTGTTGAAAACCAAAAAATGGTTTCTTTTAAAAAAAAATTTAACTAAAAAAAAATTAGATAATTTTCGTTTTCTTTTTCTGTCGCATGCGCACTCGTTCTAGTCTCGTAATTCTAACAGGTCAAAAACAATACAAGTCAATCAGACTTTTGTGAACCTATTTGCGTATTTACAAGGGTACGCATCATCGTTACTATGGATCAATTGCTTGAAGCACCCACCGTGGGTTACGAGGATGCCATCGTTGTGCCCGAGATTACCGCGGATAACTTTGACCTTAAGCATGGTTTGCTTACCCTAGTTCAAAACAAACAATTCTTCGGACATGACAAAGAAGACCCACATGCTCATATCCGTTATTTCAACAAGATCACTTCTACGATGAAGTTCCCGAACGTCCCGAGTACGTCAGTAAAGCTTATGCTTTTCCCATTTTCTCTCGTGGTGCAGCCGGATTTGGACTAGAAAAGAACCCACCTCGATTCGATTATTAATAAAACTACACCAATGGATGATCTTGTTTCAAAATTCATCAACAAATTTTTCCCTCCTTCCAAAACAACAAATCTTCGAAATGAAATCACGGAGTGATGTTCAACAAGATTTGGATGTAACTTTCTACGAGGCATGGGGAACGATTCAATGATCTTCTTCGAGGATTGCAAACATCACTGGATTTTTCGGAGTTACATCATCTCAAATACTTCTATAATGCTTTGAACTCTAATGATCAAGATTCATTGAATTCCGCCGCGGGTGGTAACTTTTTGGATAAAATGCCTCGTGATTGCCTAAGAATCATTGAAAGCAAATCCAAAGTTCGTAATTCACCATAAACAACCGGTTGTTGCAAAATGAAGCTGAGCTTCTTCTAACCCGGTATTTCTCCTGATGTTGCTGAACTTAAAGACATGGTGAAAGCTTTACTTTTCGATAAGAAAAACCAAACCCCAGCTCCCACTCCCGTAAAAGCGGTCGAGGAAAGTTGTGTTACTTATGGTGGTGCTCATTCTTACCGAAATTGTCCTGCCACCGTTGGCAACGTTTATCATAACAATATTCAAGAATTTGTTACCCAAGCAGCAGCTAATTTCAATCAAGGAAATACCAGTTACCGAGCCCCAATTGCTAATCAAATTTGACCTCCCGGTTTTCCTCTCGTTCAATAAAACCAAGGAAATAGCCAAAACCGTTACAACCAAAACCGGGGAAATAATTACAACCAAGCTTCCACCTACCAACCCCCGGTTAATCAAGGCCAAATTTATCGACTTCTAATTAATCAACCCCCGGTTCACCAAGCTCCACCTTACAAGCTCAGCTCGAAACGAACATGTTGTGACAAAGAACGATTTTGAAAGCAACATCAAAGCTAATGATGCAGTGATGAGGAACCAAATAACCAATTTAACGGACATGCTTTCCAAAATACGTGGGTATTCCAATACCGCATTCTACTTCAGGGTCAGGGACACCTACCTAGTAATACCATATTACTAACCAGAAGGTAGACTTGAAGGTATTACCACCGAAGTGGTGTTGCTTATCAAGGAACCACGATTCCTACTAATTCATTTTAAATTATCTCTCCTAAAAGTAGTGGAACATGAAAACGAGTTGAGTCCGAGAAAGGACACGGTTTGGACTCCTTACTATAAGGAAAGTACCATAGGCTTCCAAACACTCTGGTTGTCAGTTCAATCTCAAGTAAAAATCTCTAAACTCTGTTGTTGATCACAGGTTGTGCTCGTTTTGACTAACTCAAAAACCGTCAATCCCATATCCTTCGAGACGTAAGGATGAAAAGCGTCGTGAAAAAGCTAACGACCAAGTTGAGAAATTCTACAAAATCTTTCAAGATATGAGTTTCGAAATTAGTTTAGGGATGCTTGATTCTCTAGGCCAAAATTTGCCTCAACTCTTAAAGCATTAATTAGGAAACGGAAACAAAGAAAAATTAAGTGAAATGGCTAGAACTCCTTTGAATGAGCATTGTACGGCGGTCATCCTAAACAAGTTAATCGAAAAACTTGGAGACCCCGGAAAATTTCTAATACCATGTGATTTTCCTAGAATGGATGAGTGCTTAGCCTTGGCCAATCTTGGCGCTAGCATAAATCTCATGCCATTATCCATGTGGAAAAAGCTTTCTCTTCCTGAGCTCATTCCTACTTGTATGACTCTTGAACTTGCAGACCCGTTCACCCCCTCCCTCCCCCCACACCCCACCCCACCCATACCACACCGACCCCCCCCTGTCTGTTTCGATTACCAAACCGATCGGTATCGCCGAATATGTCTACCTAAAAGTAGGAAAGTTCAAATTCCTAGCCGACTTTGTAGTCGTAGACTTTGATGCCGATCCCTGAGTTCCTCTAATTCTCGGGAGATCCTTCTTAAACACCGGACGTTCTTTGATTGACGTTTACGAAGGAGAATTAACTCTTCATGTTGGAAAAGAAGCCGTAACATTCAATCTTGACCAAACTTCGAGATATTCTGTCACACCCCCAAAATATCAGAGTATAATGGCAACCGAGGGCATGTGACTTCATGATTATCATACATCTAAGCAATACAGAACGACCTCTATATGAGACGTTTTAAGAAAATTGATCACTTGAATTAGGATATAATAAATTGTTTAAACATTCAGCGGAAACATAAAATAGACAATACGATGGCGTTTTTAAATAGTACAAGTGATCTTCATATAACAGGAAATGACTGCAATGCATGAGACTTCATATAGCATCTTCGTTCTTAATACCTAAGACAACATTGCTAAAGCGTCAACATAAAGTTGGTGAGTTCATAGGTTTGTTTAAGCAAAAAAATGTAGTGTTTATGAATCACAAGATTTCATCCACATATGACAATATAACAGATACAAATTCATATAATTGCATTACTATTTCTAAGCTCATGACACTCGTAAAACGTTAAACATTATACCAACAATGAATGATTGCCCTTGTAGGGATCTAACCCGGGACACCCGTAATCTGACTCAAATGAAACTGTGTTTGCTTGACTAATGTGAGCCCAAGACAAATAGGGACGTCAATCCCGATAGATCTATCCATAACATTCGCGCTTACAAGTAATTAACGGTTCATGATAAATCGGGCAGATGGAAAAATTAGGTGAATCGGGTCTTAGGACCAATCAGTAATGAGTAATTTCACTTGTATTCACACGTTTGAAATAAGAAATGTTCTTACCCCAAAAGATGATTTAAAATAGTAGAGTAGGGGCTATGAAAACTCACCTTGTCAGTTAATCACCTGGAACTGATAATGGATCAATGCACGTCAAATAGTGACTCAGTCAAACACCTAAGCAATTATGACCATTCTGAGTTTACATTCTAAAGACTTAATGTATGAAATGACTTATGCAAATGGGTTATAAAAAGGGCATTGTTGTCATGAGATAACGTTTTATGTTTTCAAAATGTTGTTTAAACCGTTGATTCTAGGGATGATACACGACTTTACAACTATGAGTCTATATGCATAAATTTCCAAAATTATACGTTGTAACTTATATTTTGTCGTTATTATTCCTAGTTCATCGAAAAATGTCGTTTATAATTTCTCTAACTTTTCGAGTTAATCTTGTTTTGTTACTAGTTTATCCACTCGTTGGGTCTTGGTATTGAACGACCCAAAAGGATACGGAAACATGCATGTTTTAATAGCATTTTAGTTCTAACTGTATAGGTAACTTTCATAATAGTTTTAGGAAATATTTACATGTATTCTTTCTATACAATACAAAATACTACATGGCCTACACCTTTGTTTTCTTTTTTGTTTTTCTGCCGCACACAAGCAGTGGTTTTTGACCACTGTTGTGTCTCTTTTTTTTCTTTTTTTTTGTTGCCCTCACCTAGTTCTTATTTTGCATAATACATATACACCACATTTCCTTGCAATGGAACCCTGACGCATCGCATATGCGCACGAGTTTGAATCAATTTGTCAAGGCACAAAGCATTACCTCGCCCCTTATTGAAGCTTACTGCCGCGTCAGGCAACAGCACCTGATATGGTGTTATCGTTGCAAGGTCGTTGCAGTTCACTGGTGGTAGTTGTTTGGCTTAGTATCACAGGTCCGCGTTATGAACCACGAGCTTGATTTGGCTCAGGTCTTCTTGGGCTATGACGTGCCTACTGTGAGCCAAAGGCTCGCTATGGTTCGTCGTTTACTAACTGGTCACGCTCAGGTATGGGTCGAGGTCGACAAGGTTAATGCAAATCACGTATGAACCATCGTTTATTCATCCCGAGTGAGCCGTTTATTACGTGTATGTTTTTAAAGTTCTCACCAAGAAATTTCTTGGTTCGTTGATAGTTCTTCACGCATGACGTGTGGCTTACTAGTTTTTTCATACGTCGTGATTTCATGCATGGCACGACCAAGGCTTAGGGGCATGCAAACGTACCTACGAACCACGCATGGTTTATAAGTCGCTTACTAGACATTGCAAAGCCGTAGGCTTTATGCCTGACTAGTGTGCTTTAGTTTTGGTCGTACATTAAGCTACGAAGATAAAAGACAAAGTTAAACTACGAGGTGACTCACCGAGGTCCAAATTTGCTAGTCGATGAGGAGAGGAGGTGGTGTCAAGGAAGCTCGAACCTTCCTCGTTTCTACCCCTTAAAACCCGACGTCCCTTATCTCTTGAACTCAACAAAACCCTAATTCGAACCGTGCTTATCTGTTACTTGTTTTATGAATGAATTGTGCTAGGAAGGAGAGTGCATTGCATCTTATTTATACAAGTAAACATCTTGCTCGGTTCCTGAATCTTCAATTTGCATGGAGCGGGAGTTGGGTATTATTTTACAAAATACTATTAGGGAATCTAGTAATGATGGTGTTTCTTTGATACTATTGCTCTACATTGGTACTATTCTTGTCTTACTATTATTATCTATTGGACATTTGATCAGATGTAGAAATTGTGTAACATGAGAAGTTTGAATAAAATGTATAAAAGTAGGGTAGTGAAATGATGTAACATTATTATAGTTTATTTATATATTTATATATATATATATATATTTTCTTTTGAATTTGTTTACAGATTATCATGATTCGTAAATCGTCATGTCAAGTTCTGAGATGGGTAGCGTGCCGAGATGAAATCTTTACAATGGAATCAATTAGGACTCGACATGTGCAGGGTTTACTTTATTCATGCTAGACGGTTTCATGAAAATGATGTATATAGACGTCTTCGTTTGACAAAAAAAATATGGGTTTATCGCTACAAGTCTAAAATATCCTCTTAGGCACAAAAGCAATAATGGAAATATTTGCGTGCTATTTAGACTTTCCATAACACGGAGTAATGCATATCGATCATAGGATGACTTCCTTTTGAGATTAACGTAAAATTTGCTATCTATCAGTAAAAACATTTTATTAAGGAAGAATAACCTCTAAATTTAACGATGTTCACAGTCTCCCCCAGGTGTAGAGATTTTGTTCACCGAAATAAAGACGTTTGTTTGTAGGAGTTTGTGATTTCGCAAACAAGTGAGGGTATTTGCTTTTGAACTGGTCCTCACGTTCCCACGTGTATTCTGGACCTCTACGTGTATTCTAACGGACTTTAACGATGGGTATACAGCTTCACTTAAGTTGCTTGACTAAAAGTCCATTGTCCTCTACGGGTTCTTCAACGAAGTTGAGTTTGTCGTCGAGTTAGATTTCCTCCAGGGGAATAACGAGCATGTCATCAGACAAACATTTCTTTAGGTTGCAAACATGAAATACATTGTGCACTCGGCTAAGCTCCTGGGGTAATTTTAATCGGTAAACTACTAGGCCAATCCTTTCTATGATTCGAAAGCGTACAATTTACGATTACTGGGGGTTCAACTTTTACATTTCCCAATTCGAACTACCCCTTCAGGGCGTGAACATTGTAGTAACTTATCTCTAACTTCAAATTCAAAGGGCCTAAGCCTCTTGTCATGCATTGATTTTTGTCTGTCACGCGCGCTTGTATGCGATCTCTTAATCTTAAAAATCTTCTTCGTGGTCTGTGAATGATCTCTGGTCCGTGTGAGTTGTGCTCTCCATCTTCAGCCCAACAAACGAAAAGTGAAACGACCACTTTCTACCGTTAAAGTGCTTTGAAACGGTGCAGCTTTAAATGCTCGTGTGATAATTGTGTTGTACGAAAATTCCATAGGGGTATGTGTCTTATCCCACATTTCTCAAGTCAATTACGCAAGCTCTTAGCATGTCCTTAATGTTCGTATGGTTCCTCATCACTCTGACATCGTATATGCCGGTGTATGATAAGCAGTGCTTAGGTTCAACTGCGTACCCAATGCTTTATGCAAAGATTGCCAAACTTCTCGAAGTGTAATGGCTATCTCGGTCGGGGATGATTGACACGGTGTGTTCCATGTCTTGCTACTATCTCCTTCATGTACAGCCTTGTCAATTTTTTTGTCGAATCCATCTCCTTCATTGGCAAAAAGTGAGCAGACTTGGTAAGACCGTCAATAATGACCCGAATCGAATCCTGCTGCCGTTTTGGGTAGCTTGGTGATGAAATCCATTGTTATCTTCTCCCACTTCCATTCTGGTATATTCGGGGATGGACCAATAAACCAGTGGGCCTCTGTTGATCAGCCTTGACCCTTGGTCACAAAGTCAGATTGCCGACAGATGTAGCGATTTCAGCCTTCATGTTTGGCACCCATATAACATTTTCATGTATGGTACATCTTTGGCGGTCGGATGAAGAATCACTTTGACTTATGCGACTACGTGCATAACCAAAAGTATCCTCGTTCACCGTAACAAGGTGCATACTTCTATTATCCAAACATAATATTCCATCAACACGGGTTTTTTACTTCTTTAGCATGCCACTAATGTCTTCTGCCTCAATGTTTTCGACCTTAACAGCTTCCATTTGTGCCTCAAGGATTCGTGATGGAAGGTCCAAGCCAATGGTCATAACCAAGGCTCTTACTCGTAACGGTTTGACTCTTTCCTTCTGACTCAAAGCATTTGCTTCAACATTTGTTTTACCGGAGGTGGGAACGATTTCGCAATCGTAATCTCTTAGGAGCTCTATCTCATCGGCGTTGCATCATATTGAGTTCTTTTTGGTTTAAGATATGTTGTAGACTCTTATGATCAGTGAACACCACACATTTTGTGCCATATAAATAGTGTCTCTAGATCTTCAGGGCAAACACTACCGCTCTTAACTCCAGATCATGAGTGGTGTAGTCCTTCTCGTGGATCTTTAGTTGTCTGGAAGCGTATGCAATAACCTTCATTCTCTGCATCAGTACCGCACCTAACCCTTTTATGGATGCATAAAGTACTACCACAAGTAAGTCATCGACTGCCATTCCGGTAGTGCAAATAGGTGCAACACATAGTTTTTGTTTTAGCAATTGAAAAGCTGTCTCTTGTTCTTCACCCCAATCAGACTTTCTATCCATTTGTGTTAGCTCTGTCATAGGCTTAGCTATTTTAGAGAATCCTTCGATGAATCTCCTTAGTAACTTGCGAAGACTAAAGAACTGGTTGATTCTTACGAATGAGTGGTTGAGATGCCCAATTTTTAACATCTCTCAATCTTAGCTGGGGGTTCGTGAAATTCCCTACTATCAATCACGTGACCAGATAATTTTACCGTATTGACTCCTAATATTAACACTTGGATAATTTGGCAATACAGAGAGTTCTTCTTTCTCCTAACATCCTCCCAGTATACGTTTTCAAGTGTTCTCTCGTGTCGTTTCTTTCTCGTACGGGAGTATTGAGAATATCATCATATGATCACAATCACAAACTTGTCAAGATGGTTTGCATCACACGGTTCAATGAGGTCCATGAATATTACAGGTGCGTTGTATCAACCCAAAAGGCTTAAACTTGGAAACTCATATGTCCTGTATCGTGTTCTGATAGCAGGTCTGGGAATATTCTTCTTCTCTACCCTTAACTAATGAATAACCTGACCGTAAGTCAATTTTGAGTATGGATCCTGGATCCTTACAACTGATCGAATAGTCATCGGATCCTTGGTAAGGGATATGATTTTACTGTAAGTTTTCAATCAGTTAATCGATACACATTCGGAAAGATCCATCTTTCTTTTTTACAAACAAGATCGGTGCTCCCCACGGAGAAGAACTTGGTCTTATAAAACCTTTGACATAAAGTTCTTTTAGCTGCTCGGCTAGTTCTTTCATCTCTGCAGGTGCAAGACGATAAGGTGCGCGTGTAACAGGTGCAGCTCCGGGTATTAACTCGATGTGAAATTCTACTTGGCGCGTCGGGGGTAATCCTAGCAATTCTTCAGGAAATACTTCTGGAAAGTCTGTGACAATAGGCACATCTTCAATTCGCCTTTCTGGGATTTTAGTTTCCTCTTTCATCATCATTTTAACTAAGAACACTTGACATCCTTTGTCCATGTACTTCTGCGTCCTGATGCTCGAGATGACTTCTAATCTCGATTTGTTTTTAACTCCGCTCCTTTCGCCTTGTACGATTAGCATATTCAGTTTCCCATATGGAACAAGTTACTGTACTTCTCAATAATACATACTAACCTCCGCTCCGAATTTCTGCCATCCAATCCATTCCTACGATGACGTCAAAATTTCCTAGTTCTATAGGGAGTAGGTCGATTTCAAACAGGTGATTTTGCAAGTTAAGAGTACACCTCTTAAATACTAGTTATTTGTGGTTAGCGACTTTACCGTCTAGCTAGCTCCACACCTTTTATTAGTATCTAGGGTGGTAGGAAGGATGTCTATTTTTATATATACTGAATGCATATGACACTAAGCTTCTTTTGTCCGCGACAGTTGTTTCAAATAAGTACTGAGTTAGTCAATTATTGATCAGGAGCGTACATTCACCACGTTGTTATCTTTTTGTTACAGCATCTTTGGCTCATAGGCTGTATCTCTGCCAGGTGCTTCTGCGTCCTCCTTGAGATGCTCCGTGATGCTTGGTTATTTCCCTTTGGGTGTCTTGATTCTGCCTATGATTGTTATGTGGATTTTGTTGGTTTGCATCGAATTTGGTTTCAACGCCTTTGACTGACATTGTTAGGACATTTTGTGTTGTTACTGTCCAATTCTTTACACATCTGAATTAAGTAACATCTTCCTTGTCCTCATTTGGCTTCGGGTCCTCTTTGGATTGCAATGTCGGAGGTGGAGCTTAGGCAGGTCTTTGGCTACTCTATGTACTGCCATTACTGTCTGTTGTGAAATGTCTGGTGGGCTGATTCTGTGTGGGGTTGTCAACACTATTACGCAGGTAAGGTATTTTGTCGGAGGTAAGAACCTTGCCAAGCTGTTAACACCCTTGATGTCTCTGGATGTTTGTTCGGATGAGATTACTAGTGGTGTTGGGGCTTGTTGTTGTAGTGTTACGTTCTACTTCCGTTTGTCACCAGTGTTTTCTCCTTGTTCCTGTACTACTTTGGTACATAATTCCTTGAGCCATTTCTAATTTGCTTTCATGCAAATCTACTGTTCTGGTGAAGTGTTTACATTACCCTTGGTGTTCAAAAGGTAACTTCAATGTAATACATTACAACAAATCCTCCTTTAACACGGTCGGTGTTGTGGTTACCATTTCAGTGAATAATGAGGATGAGTTCTTGAAACGTTGATGTAGGCCGGTAAGGTTTGTGCCTTTACCTTTAAATTCCACCGGTTCGTTTCCATTTGATTGACTTTCTTTCGAGGCATACGTCCGGATGAACATCGCCTTGAGTCACTCCAATGTGTTGCGATGAGCGATATTGATGTGTGGTGTAACAATATGAACGTACAGTCTCCACCAAGTTAAAGCAATTCTAGCAGTGTGCTAGAAGCAAACTTAAATCTGTCACATTCTTGTAACGTTGCTATCCCAAATTGTGATTCTTTGTTTCTCAAACAAAAAGGGTTAAGCCTACGGCACTTCAGTACCACGAAAAGTTTTCAGGCATTGAATGCACGGAATTCCTTGTAGTTGCATGCCTTCATTCTGGATGATTTGGATCCTTGGTTGGTCTTTTTTGAGGCTTACAGCATGTGTCACTACGGCAGCTGCGAGTGCTTCAGCTACTATTGTGGCAATGAAGCTGAGTTGGGCATCTGATGTGTCAATGCATGTTTGATGTCCACATTGTTTGCTTGGGTCGAAAGGTTGACTAGGGCGGGTTCTGGTGGATAGTTAGGCGTCTGTAGGGTGCACACATTTTCTATAAGAGGGACCAAATGGAAATGACAGTTAATTGACATGTACCGAATATTTATGCGTAAAGATAGTCACGGTACTTCCAAATGGCATGTCTTTTTGAAAATCAAATAATGTATTATTCGCCAAATAATACTAATTCACAAAGAGTAAGGGATATCTCAGAGTTCACTTACTGCATTGTGACAACACCCATAGCTTAGTGGTTGTACCAAAAAGACGAATTTAAAACTAGTTGTTGTTTCGGTAGATTCACTGGACCAACTTCCTAGAGTTCTTCCTTCTTTCTTGTCATGCTTCCTCCTGAGGGCATTACTAGCAGATTCCTCCGCATCCTCCCACAGTTGTCTAGTTGAGTTATTTGTTCGTCCATACGATAGCGTACTCCATCAAACTTTCCTCGACTCGGGGCTTCACATCCCACAGTGCGAGGCTTATTAACTCCTCCAACCAGCGTAATTTGGGTAACGGTCCATGTCACCGAGAAATGGATGCAAATGTCCTCTAAGGCGCATCATGCATACAGGTCAAGGCTTTATAGTCTCAGGAATAGGCATCAAACTTGAACTGTTTCCATCCCGTAGACAGTTTGGCTTTTTCTCTTCTGGGTTGGGGTGGTGGGGTCCGTATTTAACAGTTATTGCTGGTATAGCAGCCATTGTGAATGGGGTATGAAGTAGGGAGGGTGGTGGTGTAGAAGAGCAAGTTGATTTCTCAAGGTTTAGTAGCAGAAATTCTGGCACGTTCAGCAAGATTTAGCTCAATAGGTAAAACAGATATATGAGCGGTACGTTTAATAGTTGGGGGAAATAGTGATACAGGTGGCAAAATAAGTAATCCGAGAGTAGAACATCTCCTATGATACACCTGGGGGAGTGTGTCGGGGAGTCTGGGAGGTATCAGGGTAGTGTTATCGGTGTGTCTCAATTCATCTGAGTTCGACATGTCGCTGAGACAAGAAAATATGAAATAAGGATATAGATATATTTCAAAATACGCGTAGTTAAGCCTGTTTAATGCACATGTAACCCATATTAAGTATATGTATATGTTTAATACACATGTAACCCATATTAAGTATATGTATCTCATATATGTCTATGTCACATGTATCCCATTTTAATATATATGTACTCCTTTGATTGTTGATTCCTATGTACCCCATATTGAGAAACCAGCAATGACAGACAATAGAAGCATAATAAGCATGTTAAGCAGATAAGTAGTTATAGTCTAGTGCTACCTAATGCAACCTAGTTCTCTATAGCTCAGGGCTCTGATACCAATCTGTCACACCCCCAAAATATCAGAGTATAATGGCAACCGAGGGAGTGTGACTTCATGATTATCATACTTCTAAGCAATACAGAACGACCTCTATATGAGACGTTTTAAGAAAATCGATCACTTGAATTAGGAAATGATAAATCGTTTGAACATTCAGCGGAAGCATAAAAATAGACAATACAACATTGTTTTTAAATGATACAAGTGATCTTCAGATAACGGAAAATGACTGCAATGCATGAGACTTCATATAGCATCTTCATTCTTAATACCTGAGAAAAACATTGCTAAAGTGTCAACATAAAGTTGGTGAGTTCATAGGTTTGTTTAAGCAGAAAATGTAGTGTTTATGAATCACAAGATTTCACCCGCATATGACGATATAACAGATACAAAGTCATATAAATTGCATTACTATTGTCTAAGCTCATGACACCGAAGCGTTAACATATACCAACAATAAATGAATGCCCTTGCAGGTGTCTAACCCGGGACACCCGTAGTTTGACTCAAATGAAACTGTGTTTGCTTGACTAATGTCAGTACAAGACAAGCAGGATTTGTCATCCCGATTAGATCTATCCATAACATTCGCGCTCACAAAGATTGACGGTTCATGATAAATCGGGCAATTAGCATCTTGGGTTAAATCGGGACTTAGACCAATCAGTAATGAGTAATTGTACTTGTATTCACACGTTTAAAATAAGCAATGTTCTCACCCCAAAAGATGATTTAAAACAGTAGAGTAGGGGCTATGAAAACTCACCTTGACAGTTAATCGTCTGAGATTGGTAATGGATTTAAGGCACGTCAAACAGTGACTTAGTCAAACACCTAAATAATTATGACAAAGTCTGAGTTTACATACTAATACTTAATGCAATGAATTAAGAAATTGGTCAAAAGGCCCGGTCATTTATGAGGTAATGTGTTAGTTAAATCGTTGGTTCAAATGTGACTTTACAACTACAAGTATGTATAGGATTATTATGCGTCGTATTCATATTTATAACTTTGCGTGATCTAAGGAAATATAAGCATTATTTATAAGTTACCAGTTTTTATATTTATCGCGTTTATTTATATTTGTAAGTTAATTATATTGTACCTTGCGTTCTTTATTAAACTTCAAAGTCATAATTTATTTGCTTAATTATCCGTTATATACAGATTACAGCATCGCTCAACTCTTTTAACTCTCTTAAGCGAAAATAGATTTTTTAAATCCCTTGACTCTCCAAAAAATAATTATAATATAATATATATTTTAAATTCTTCGTTCTCATAATTTTCCATATTTAAACCCGAATGGACTTTTAAAATGTTTTTAGCGTTAAATATATTTTTATAAACAGTGTTACTCTTTTAAAACTCGTTTTCGTGGTCACACATTTTAAGTCATCAACAACAGTAATAAGAACATCGTTTACACTTCTCTATTCCAAATTTTAATAAGGTAAATTATGTGCAAGTGGTAAAAGATATTTGGTACATTATTCTTGTATAATACTAACAACTCTCATGGCCTACCTCTTCTTCCTCTTTTAGTTTTTTTGTCGAGTACAGGGTTATACTTACTTGTTTTCTCTTCACAATAACACTCATTACATGCACTCATAAAAATCACATGTATTATAATATAACTCACGTGGCAATTGTTCTTTTCCTCTTTCTGATTCTGATGCACACAAACAGAATGTTTGACAACCATTTTTGTGGTGTTATATGTTCCCACTTATGCACCCTTTTTATATACTCATGGGGGGGGGGAGGTTTCTTTTCTTCCTCCTTTTGTATGCGCATAGCATTAGCTTCGGTTTTTTTATATGTAATTTATTGATATGAATGTAACTTGATGTGGTAACACTGTAGGGGCTATGTTTTCGATACACCAGAGACCTCTTGTGTTCAGGTAAGAGACCTCAACACAGCAATGCTTGCCATATTCTTAGCTGGCATGCGGCATGAGTGAAAGTTTTCGTTTCGAAACGACACGCGCGAAGTGCTCTTTCTTGCAACGAGAATGATGTACTCACAGCGAGTAATACTCGGCTATGGTACGCACCCACAGTAAGCAACACTCGGCTGTGGTGCGGCTTAGGTTTAGAGAACGTGCCTATATCATATGTCAAGGGTCTCGTATGGGGTTTTCCTCATTTTTCATGCGAAGTCCTAGGGTTTGTTAACCTCTTACAAGCCAAACGTTGGTCACGGCATACTTAAGGTCCTTACAATATTTAGATCTCAATACTAGTTTCTAGCGCGAAAGGCGTAGTTCCCTAAACAAATAAATTTGGTTTTAGTTATTATTTTATGTGCATGGCGAGGGCTCTTGTATACGTACGTAAGCACAAGGCATGCGTGCATTATATGTGTCATACATGGCCTAAGCAAGGCTGAGGCATTTGGCCGGATTACCAAGGTTAGTATGGCTTTTACAAGGTCTGTTACAAGTTGTTATTTCATGTATATCAAGTCGTCACTTTATGTGTGCAAATCTCAGTGGTTTTGCTATCGATTTTTAACGCATACATCGTTTACAAGTTTACTATATGTTGGTATTTTATGCATGTCACGATTAAAGTGTTCGTATGTGTACGTACTTATCAGGCACGCTTTGGTTATAAGTCGTGTAAATACCATGCGAGGTCGAGGGTTTCGTTAAACTACATGACATATGAATGTTAATTTACGAGAACGACTTACCGAGGTCCGAGCTTGTCGAATGATGGCGAGAAAGAAAAGATGGTGGTAAGGTTTGAACTTGGTTGCTACTTCTTACAAAGCCGTCACTCAACATAGCTCTTGAAAAACTTACTCCACTGACTTGTGAAATATTTGTTTTCAAAATTTAGTGTGATGGAAAATGCTCGTGCATGGTGCCTATTTATACTACAAGGTGTTTACCGATTCATTGAAACCATGCATGTGAATGGTATAATTCATATATACTATTTGTTATGATACTATTCCGTTGATGGTCATTCTTTTATAATACTGTGAGGAATAGTTACTATTTGTGAATTGAATTGATAAAGAAATAAACATACCCTGTGAATAGCCTCAAAGGTTGTAGTGACACTAAGTGTAGATGAAATATGATGTAGGTTCATTCATTTTGAATTTCCACTGAATTGACTTTTACATTTGCGCAATTTGAGTTTTTAGAAACGAAATCATCAAGTCGATTATTTATTTATGTAAAGTATAGCATATTGGTTCCTTTATATTTGAATTTATTGAAATGTGTGAATGTAGTTCACAAAGTAGTTTTTTTTTTATAATAGTCATCGCGATTTTGTTTCGTGCGATGCAAAAATCAAATATGATTTTAGCGTTTACGGCGATTCTTTAAAGTACCCCATTTTGATCCTTAATAAAAATACGATTTAATGCACGTTATTATAACTCTTGACTAGCACAAAATAGTGTATGTTGCTTAAAGGATAACTTTTATTGGGAAAATAACGATACTTTTGAAATAGCTTGCGATACATACTTTGGGCAATAAGGCGGAACAAAAGGTCCTACATTTTCCGAGGTGATCACAAAAGTGAAATAAAGTAATAAGCCGACTGACTCGTCAAAGCCTCAATAATCTAACTTCATTACAATCCAACTTCACTAAGATCACAACTATCCTACTAAATCCATCGTCACAATTATTATCTCATCCCCATCTCCTCCATCTCACATGACTCAAACCAAACAAAAGATAGATCTCAGATTCGTGTTATGATTTGGAAGCCACAACCATATGCTTTAAACACGTCTCACTTTGATCTGTGGTAAGGATAACCCAATTGATATTGACTTAATGATAACAGTTTCCAATAATAGATTTGTTACAAACTTTTTCTTTCGTTCGAGCATTGTAACATAAGAAACATACCTACCTTAGAACCTTTTAAAGATATTGAAGCATATATCACCTTATCCTTGTACAGCAGATATCCATCTGAGGAGGCGAAGTATGATACGAGATTCAAAAGTTAGAGGAAGTATGGAATGTAAACAAAGATGACCACGTTTGGATTCAATCTTGATATTTTATCTGTTATTCGTATGGTATGAGTTTCATACTTGTAAAAATGAGCATATTTGTATTTGGGGACAAAAAGTACATGTACATAACCGATGAAATTGAGATATAGCGATTAAGTATGAGATGAATTAGGGTTGAGGTCAACTTATATCTAAATTTTTGGGATGTATCTCTTTTAGGCCAAGTTATACAATGGGCTTATACTGGTTTTTTTAAATTACATAGGCCACGTATAGCTTTATTCTGTTGGGCCGTAATGTATCTCAAAAAATTAGACCAAGAGTTATTGTCCAATTGAGTTATGATCTATTAGGCCTGACAATGCTTATGGTTTATCTATTTCAGACTTGCGTTATCGTATAAAGTCGGGCATAAAAGCTTATGTGATTAACCATTGTACGATAAAAACTAAATTCGGCAAATATCACTTGGATGATTTTTTTGCCATATGTATTTTTAAGTTGTTAATAGATACAATGAGATTAAATACTTATCGTTTGCATTCGAGGTTTAAAATAGAAAAAGGTAGATAATGTGACAATTTTTTAAGAGACGAGACCTAGGATCAATTTTAGATAAAGAATCTGAAACTTAAAGCTAGATTAGGAATAAAATTTTATAAAGTGACTACGGATTGATCGGATATCACTTTATTTGAGATGAAGTGGCATTTTACGTTGGCAGTGTTCTTATTAGTTATCTTGAGTTGGGGTTGGCTGGTTGCATGACTTTCATGATAACTTGCTTGATGCTTAATTTAATGAAGACTTGGTTTAATCTAGTTTCCCAACCTCAGATCAAGGGGGATGGTTGATGACCTGGTTAACTATCACTTAAAGGAGTTACATTGTAGTACTCAGTGTCACATGCTAAGTCGATGTGGATAATCACAAGAGGTGATGAAAGTCTCATACTTTGGTGGCGTATTAAGTACTTAGAGATTTGCTTGGAGCACAAATTCTCACAACGTTCTTAAGTCACAAAAGAAACGGGAAATTTACTTCAGTTTCAAGTTTGGTATATCGGTTTACAATCATCATCTGGTTACAGTCAAATAGCCTACAAAATCGGTTGGTAAAATGATAGCCAAGAAGGTTATGAGTATGGCGGATTCGATTCAGCAATTATTTTCCACGGATTTAATCGGAAGCTAATTTATCCTTCACACAAGAATCAAGGTAAATGTGCGTCCAAGGTGTTGCTGATTCCCCGAACGGTGTCGAAACCTACAAGGGGAAGGAGAAGATTCACACCTTGAGCCTTTGCCTTTCTTTTTCTGAAAGCTTGACATAGGGCAGTTCTTTATCTAGAATTTATTTAAGTTAGGCATGCAGGAAGTAAAAACGTCATAACCGCAGAGAATATCAGTGCTTTACTTTGTGGCTTATTGGGTGCAATATTTTTTTCTCAGACACATGGGGAATGATATACTTAAGAACTTTAATATATGCATAGTTTGAATTTCCAGGGGAAGAGTTGTGTGAAGAATTATTCAATCGGAGAAAGATAAAGCGTTGCTGATACCAGTTAAATTCTTACCTTACCCCGAATGAACAAAACTAAGCTTATCTTAAAGGAGCAGTAAAAATTGATTGTAGTATCCTACAAATCCTCTATGCACTTATTATTCATAGCTTGTAAGAAAGCTTAAAACTTCTCAATGGCGAGGATTGCTAGTTTTGGGAAGCTTTTAGAAAGCTTCTAAATAGAAAATAATTGCATGAATTAGGGGAAGCTGATTCATTGCTAGTTTAGGGGGAAGCTTGAAGCTCTAATCAAGAATAGCTGCCATTCGAATAGAGGAAGCTAATTCAAAGCTCTCCTTAACCGAAGGTAATAGGTTACTAGTTCGTGCCTATTACAATATTTCTCCTACACAGTACTACAAAGATGATTCATGTTGGGAGTGCAGACTTGAAGTCAAACACCCACAAGAAGACATCATCATCATATGAAACTACCATGGAAGTTCTTGTTTCTATCATCTATGTACTTGTTAGAAAATATGTAAAGAATTATGTATATCGTACCGTGGGGGAAGATTGTTGGGAATTCAAGTTTTTACGTGACGACATTACAAATTACCCATAGTTTTTTATCATAGTCTCCATACGCAAGGACAAGAATAGTACAACTATGTATAGTTTTGTAGAGCGTATGGGGCTCATAATACCCCTCTATGGCTTCCATAGAGGGGTTTGAGTCATATGGTATCTTTCATTTCATATCCATGCCTATATCAAGTTCATCTTCCATCTCCTACCTCTCTCACTAAAAAGGCTATCATGTGTTTTGAGACTCACAAAGACCAACCGATCATAGTTTTCATAATCTTCACTTAGCACGATTTTAGAAGGAACAATATTTATGATACTTATTATTTTAGCTGATAAATTACTATATAGAGAGCTATCCTGGTACCTAGATTACTTGGTTCGTATCTCTAGATCCAGTTGAATGATAGGTCGCATACAAAAGCACGTAAATAAGTATGAATTGATAAACATAAACAAGCATGTAACGATGAATTAAGAAATCGAGATATAAATAAAACCAAACATTCAGATCTTCATAATAATGGCTAATACCTAAAGGTATTATCCTTCAAACATCATAATTAATACAAGAGTAATTGTTTTAGCCAAGGTACACTAAACGATAAACGAACGTTACCAAAAACTAAACAATAACAAAAAGTATAAGAAATTTACACATTGTATTCTACGGATTTAGAATAGCATTGCAAACCTCTCTGCTCTTTTTCTCCTCAAAAATCAACATTATGTGGTTAGGTATCGAGAATATTAATTAGCACACTTAAAAACTCGTTTTTGAGTTTTTGTATTTATATTGTCGTGGAAGTCGTTCGATAAGGCCGTATCCAAGGGATTGTATATGGAGCGTATTGAGTTTTCTTGGAGTAGGGACCAACGTTTTGATATCTTCCAAATATTAAATTCCATTCCATATATTACCGAATACGACATATTGGTCTATCACTAGTTAAAGGCATATTGATCTTCTTTCCATTGTGGTCCTTTTGGTGATTTAGCAGGCACGAGATACTCTGTTCTTCCCTTGAAGGATTAGCGTATTGGTCTCAGAATAGTAATCTTAAAATATCTTCATTTAAGCTCTAGAATTCGCAAGCCTTTGCTAATATTTACAATACTCCGCATTATCTGCAATTCTTAAATATGAAACGATTAGTAACAATTCTTATGCAATTATTATACAAAATGGGATTAAATATGTGAGGATAAATGATGCTATAAAACATATGCATTGTTTAAATGTTCATCAAATAACCCCCCACAATAACACCTACTTGTCCTCAAGTAGCCTTTAGAAGTTTACAAAAAAATGTATCCCTAAGGATATTTTCCATTAAAGCATTTATTTGATCTCTTTACAAATAACACAAACAAACACCTCACTACCGAAATAGAAAGAATGAAAGAACACTCAATCACTCAACTAATCTATGTGGTACCATATAATAGTTAATTCGACTCATTGCTCGTTTCTGACAAAAACGTAATGGAAAAAGTATTCATAATCATAAGCTTGGCAAGGATACACAGGCACCACTGCCAAAGCTAAGGAGTACAGACTTTTATAAAGGTAATGATGGGTTTTGTATGAAGAAGGAGTAACAAGTTTATAAAGATAAATATAGGTTTTTGTATGGAAAGGCTTACGGTTGATCATTTGACAATCTTTCACCAGAAGTACCACTCCAACAAGGGAGCTGAAGCATACATATATGGTCGTAACGACAGAATAGACATGTGTGTTCGATCACATCCCTATTCGAATTTAACCAACTGTTAAGATGAAGAATGATATAGGGTAGGAACCTTCTAACTTTCACCCAAAGTCTTAAACCAATGAGGTACAAGACTTGCATACATGGCCGTAACGACGGAATAGACATGCATGTTCGTATAAATCCTCATTCGCGTAAAACCAGCGGCTAATCATCAGGTGAGAGGGAAGTAGATTGTTGTTATATAAAAATCAAGAAACAAATAGTTTAAGCCTAAAGTACAAGTTGCTAGACACTTTTCTCGATCGTTACCATAATAAAGACACGACTATTTATAACGTCTTGATCATCGATCAAAAACAACAACCTAAGTTGGCGTTCCCTTAACAATCAACTTCCCAACCATCACATAACTTTTACATACTCTACAAGGCAAGTGGAGATCTCTTCCACTTTGTACAATACTCTACATCGTCGATTTGTATCAACGAATAATCGATCCTTAGTGTAATTCCTTCGGTAGTTGCAAAACGATTATCTTCAAACTTTCCTTCTCTTTTTTGTTGTAATTTTTCAAAAACAAAAATTTACAATACTTCAAATCTCGGTGTAGTTTCACCATCTTCACGATCATAATAATTTCAGATAATTCCTTCGATAGTTTTTCATTCTTCGGATTCACCATTAATTGTGACGATAGTAAAATCACATGAGTTTTGACTACTAACATACATTCCCATTTGCAATGTGCAAATTTCCAACCGCACCAAAGATAGAAAATGACACAAGACTCGGGAAATACAAACTTTACACTTTAAGCAACTAGCAACTGTAAATTAAACTTAATTTAACAGGGTAGGTTAAAGTGTAAGGGTGTCACGAAACAAACAGTTGGTGTAATTCCCAAAGGATTGGCTCTACGGGTTGTTCTAGGGGAATCTTACTCTTAAAGTGAGAGTAAACAAAAGGTTTAAACGGGAGGTTAACTAACCGGTGTAGTTAGTTAATAAACAACATGTAAAGGCGATTTGGGTGTAATCCTAAAATTTACCAATTTAAACAAGTTACTCCAATTAAATCCATAATACTCATCACTGTGGTCTCGAGTGATATACCAAGCCAAGTTCTAAAGTCTACTACATCACCGGCACACTCATATTTTGTGGAATTTAGGTAAACATTTGGAAACGGATAGGCTAAATTCTCACAATATCTAACAAGGGTTATTGTGTGCGGGTTACGTATCAAGTAATTTCACAAAAGTATGCTTGATTTTTTTTAAATTTGAGCATAATTTAAGCATTTTAGTGTGAAAAATTAGGACAAGTAAACATTCTAATTCCATACCCCACTTGAATTATACAACGTCCTCGTTGTATAGATAAAACATTAAATACGGGAATTAAAAAGAATTAGAATGAGAAACTCCCCTGATATTTGCTCGGTAGATTCTCCATGTTGAGTTTATTTGAGCAAGATTGTGTTGAACAGCCGCCTTAAAGTTTCAAGACTCCAACACTTCAAGATCTCTAGATTTGTAAATTCTCCACCAATATTCGTTGATATTTCTTTCACGAGGTCCTGTATAAAACATAGGAAAAAAATGTGTATTCCTATCTTGGTACCTACGGTTAATTTAAACTAAACTAAACAAACTAAATACGGGTCAGTTTTGGTGAATACGCCGTATTGCCAGAACTGACAATAATGTTTTTAAAGTGCATAAAAAGTAAAGACTGATAACGTCCAGACAATCAATACGCCGTATGGTATAGAGCGGATACGCCGTATTGATGTCTGGGAAGACAGACTCGATAAAATTAAATAACATTCTGGGTTGTCTCCCAGGAAGCACTTTTGTTTACAACGAAGTCTTTAAGTTAGACTTTTCTTCAGCTTTTCTTCTCATTCCATCTCAT
>BQNB010041720.1:0-16263 GCA_026074375.1 Tanacetum coccineum
GTGTCCATACTTTGTATGAAATGTAAAATGAGGTTTGAAAGAGAGTGGTTAAGATTGTAAATACTTAATGACTCTAAAATTGTACACATTCTCAATGGTTTGTTAGATGATTTGATCATAATGTAACATAGAAAACATATTCAAATAAGTTTAAAAACATGAGGAAACTCGATGTTTGTTAGATGTTTTGATCATAATGGTTTGTTAGATGTTTGTAGTGGAGTAAGTGTCATCTCTTGCAATTAATGCGAAATACATTTATGAGCATGGACTCCTCGAATTGAACTTGGACGATTAACATTCAACGAGTGAATATAAGTTCATACTTAAACCATAACTTAGGTTTTGTGTTTAAGTTAGAGAGTAAATCACCTTAATTGTCATTCAACTAAGATTGTTATTTCGCAAACAATATATGTCAAACAGTTTGATTAATTTCTAATAAGAGTTTTAAACATTGAAAATTTTTGTTGTGTAAATTCTGTCTAAACGGTTTTGTTAGTAGACATATGTTGGGCCAAACCCCGTTTGATTATTTAGCATTATTTTTATTATACTGATATTAATTTTTCAGTAACGAGAAATACACCCTTTATAATATCAAAAAAAATACTTAAACCTTAAATTCCATCACTAATATCTCATCGATAACCACACATCAAAACTCAACACTTTCAATCCTTAATACTGTTTTCTATTTGTTCGCGTCAAAAAGCACACCCTTCATGCCAAAATTCATATTATAATATAACTTTGGTATGGATTTGATATGATATTTTAATAGTTTAACATTTATTTGTTTGAGTGGTAAATGAATTAATTGGCTGATTTTCGCTTCCAAAGTCATTTGTAGAATTACTAAAATTGAGTTTATTGATTATTATAATCAAATTAGGCTTTTTGACTTGAGTTTATTGATTATTATAATCAGTTTTAGGCTTGCGCGACACTTGTAGAATTACAAAATTATAAAGACATCATGACTCCGTACACAAGTCATGACATTCAAACAAAGAGCTCAACTTCTTCAACTTGCTCAGTCACAACCAACATGTACTAGCACATTATGAGTTTATGAAAAAAAATGTGCCAGGCATTTTTCAGGAACAACAAAACTACTATGGTCAGTCTTGCGAGCCCATTTGACATCAAACCACAACAGCTTCAGCGTGCCCACGTTGCCAGACCAACTCAATCGAGTACTCCACAAGCTTTTAACGAGTTGGCTCCTTAAGCCTTTATTAACGCGTGTTGGAATAGAAACGGGTACGTCATCCCATTAAAATATATATGCAAATAAGGTAAGTACTATTTATAATAAAAGTATCTATCCGTCTATATTTGTTGGTAATGGTACATCCATACTCATCTTTAACACGGGCCAATGAAAGTTGTCAAAATAGTTTTTGACAGTGATGTGTACTTAAACACACATCATTTATACCCCGGAAAACACTTTTAAACGGACTAATAACAATAAAATATGAGTAATTATATTGCAAATATGTTTGTATTGTGTTATTATGTCTTACAGGTACAAAGGATTGAAAACGATGCAAAAACGACAATTTTTGGGTGACTTTCAACGACGTTTTCACGTTTATCGAGATTCAAACGAACTCGGAAAATTTCCCGGAGCACTCCGTTGGAAAGAGCGCGAAATTACAAAGCTATCAGCACCTTACTCATCTTTTGACCCCTTTTCTATTTGAACCTGTCACGACTTATTTGAACCTTTATTATAAATGATCCGAGCCAAGCCATTTAAAGGTTATATATAAATGTTGCCCCTATATTACTAAGAGGAAGCCTAGCACAATGGTTCACCTAGGACACCCTAGAGCCTCGCTCAGGAGGTCCAGGGTTCGAACCATGCTAGGTGCTCTTTTTGTATTATCCACGTCAGCAAGTGGACCCCACCTGCTGACGTGGCTGCTGACGTAGCAGTTGACCTAGCATGGGACCCATATTCTACGTGGCACCACTAAGGTGGTGACACATGGTAAGGCTATCTGATATTATTTTGCAGGTTCGGGAGAGGTTCGAGGTTCGAAAGTTGGTTCGTTTGGTTCGGGATTGGTTCGGGTGCCCGAGCCAACAAAAGAATCTTATAGAAGCCACGTGTCACGCGGGTATTGGTGGATCGGGGGATAAATATACAGCTAGCAGTACAAGGTTTGTTGGAACACATGCCAATGAATTAGCAATCAAATGCACCTTCCTGGAATATTTCGTACACCCCGCTCCTCCTTCAGAAATTACAAAAATGCCCCTGGACTTGGGATATAAATCAAAGGCAGCAGCTCATTTTGAGCGTGTAGATTTAGTGTAGATTTGTAGCTTTCTCTCAAATTTTAAAATAACTTATTTGGTTTAAGTTTTAGCTTTTAGGTGCTTATTGTAAAAGCTGTCTTAAGCTTATTAGGCTTATTTGTAATAAGATCAATATTAGTAATAGGCCATGAAGGAAGTGGTTATTACATTCTGGCTTAAAATCTCGTGGCTTAATAATCACTTTATATCTCCTAGTCTTTTCCTTTTTTAAAGCTTATCTCCTAAATAAGCTTATTTCCTTTTTCTTCTCTCAAGACGCTTGTTTCTACAAACATAATATTGCTGAGCTTGATTTATACATAAGAGGTAAATCTTATAAGCTATATCATACTTAAATTAATATTTATTTTTTTGGACTTGTTCACCTTATTTTATTTTTTAATAAGCTTGAACTTAAATAAGCTTAAAAAGCTTTTGAATTTATGAATTTAGCTTTAATGTCGATTAAAGCTTAACTTTTAGCTTATATGTTTAATAGCTTTTTCTTATTTTTTTCCTTCTGTCAAATATTCTAATTAAAAACGAATAATTTTTTTTAATATTGCTTAATTCATTCGAATTCATTATAAAGTAGTTTATATAAACAAATCGTGCTTATTGTAAAAGCTGTCTTAAGCTTATTAGGCTTATTTGTAATAAGATCTTATTAGTAATGGAATGAAGTGGTTTTCATTATGGCTTAATCTCGTGGCTTATTATCTCCTTTCTTTTCTTTTAAGCTTATCTCCTAAATAAGCTTTTCTCTCAAGCTTGTTTCTACAACTTATTTGCTGAGCTTATTTATAAATAAGTGGTAAATCTTATAAGCTATATCATAGTTTATTGGACTTGTTCACTTATTTATTTTATAAGCTTCGACTAAATAAGCTTAATAAGCTTTTGAATTTAGCTTATTGTCGATTAAGCTTACTTTAGCTTATTTGTTTCATAGCTTTTTCTGTCTAATCGAATAAGTTTTTTATAGCTTATTCGATTCATATAAAGCTTATATAATCAAATCACTTGTAGCTTAACTCTTCTTTTTCTTCTCCTTACTTTCGAATAAGCTCCTTAGCTTATTTCGAATTCCATCTCCTAGCTTATTAAACCGAATAAGCTATTTCTCTTAGCTTATTCGAATAAAAGCTTCTTAGGAGTAGATCTAGCTTATTCGAGCTTATTTCTTCTTTAGTGGTGTTCGATTAAGCTTCTCCAAGGCTAATTCGAATTGCTTATTGAATCCTTATTTTAGTTTAGCTTATTTGTCCTAAGTAGCTTATTTTCTAGATCAAGTCCTTAATCATACCCGTCTCTCATTCACTTTTTAAAGTCGAACACCTTAGTTTCGGGTGGATTTTGATCTAGACTTTTTAGATTTGCTTATTGTCTTTAGTTTTAACTCCTAGCTTATTATAATATCTTGTTCAAATTAACTTTGCTTGTCTTATGTTGATGCAACTTATTCTACTTTTAGGCGAGGAGCTTACGGGTTTGATAAACTAGTTTTTTTTGTAACCATGGTTTCTGCTCTTTAGGCTGACTAATCCACAGAGTTTGAACCCACCGCCACACAGACTCAAACCAGGTAAAGCCCTCCCTTTCAGGAGGTTGGCGTGGCCACTTCAGAGTTGTTTGCACCTAGGAGGAATCGAACTTGGGACCTCACACCTTTTAGTGTGACACTTGTAATTCCTTTTACCACTAGGCCATCTCTGGGTGGTTAATTTGATAAACTAATTTGATAAAAATAAAAATCCAAAAATATTTTATATTTTTTTATCTTTATAAAAATAAAATAAAAATATTTTTATTTTCTATTTGATTTTCTTTTATAAAAAATCCAAAAATATTTTTATTTTCTTATTTCTTATTTCTTCTTTAGTGCATGAGCACTCGATCTACTTCAACCGACCTCGTTCCTCATTTTTCTGATCCCGAGAGCGTTATTCGAAATCAACAAAGAAATCTTGGTGATCCGTCTCTTTTACTCGATTTTGAAGAAATTAATATGGCTAATAATAATAATAATAATCAAGGACCGCCTCCCGTGGGTCCGAATATTCTGGCTCCAGATCTCCGTCCGGTGGAGGAGTTACTTCAGGCACCTACCGATGGTGTTGGGGATGCAATCGTTGTACCCCCCGTTCTTGCTAGTCAGTTTGAGTTAAAGATCGGATTGCTTAATCTTGTTACCGCTATCTGGTTTCATGGTTTTGAAAACGATGATCCTCATTCTATCACAACTTGGAACGATCAAGTCTCGCATGACGCTATTAAGTTGATATTGTTTCCGTTTTCTCTTGAAGGAGCAGCCCGGACCTGGCTTGAAAAAGAACCTCTAAATTCTATCACAACTTGGAACGATTTTGTATCCAAGTTCGTGAATAAACTCTTTCTTCCTTCCAGAACCACCAATCTCCGAAATGAAATAACAAGATTTCAGCAAAAATTCGATGAGACTTTTAGTGAGATTTGAGACCGATTTAAAGATCTTCTGAATAAGTGCCCACATCACGGTTTTTCTCATCTTCACCAGATTGATACGTTCTATAATGGTTTGAGTCAATCGGATCAGGATTCTCTTAATTCTGCAGCTGGAGGAAATTTGTTGACTAGAAATACTTAAGAAGCCTTAACGATAATCGAAAACAAATCTAAGGTTCGAACTTCAAGAAACAAATCTCAAGTTTCGAGTGCAAGTGGTAGTTCTTCCCAAGATGTTGCTATTATCGCTCTTACTAAGCAAGTTGAAGCTCTCGGAAAACACATCTCTTCTATGAACAAACCGATTAATTCTATCCAAGATAGTTGTGATTCTTGTGGTGGCCCGCATTCTTCCTATGAATGTCAAGCCATTAATAACATGAATCAAGAGGAAGTTTATGCTTATTCGGGTAATGAAGAGGCAGGAAAATACCATTTTAAGCCTAATTACAACCCGGATAACTTAAGCTACCGGTCTACAAACTACTTGGCACCTCCCGGTTTTTCTCAACCGAATCAATCTTCCCATCTCAAAACAATAATTCTTATCCAAACAACCAAAACCAACAATCCTGTCCAAATCAAAACCGTTCCAACCAACAAAACCAATACTGTCACACCCCGTAAATTTTAGGTCATTATTTTTAAACTATTCCGTTCATTATTTTGACTTTTATACGTTACGTTTAAATTCGGCTTAAAACCGGGAAGTTATCCCGCGTAAAACTGAAAAATGTCATCGGACGCGTTCCGGCTTTAGACTTGGATTAGTCTACGTGTTATATGCATTATTTTATCATTTTAAAGTGTTACGTAGTTTACGTACACTTCCGTTTGTGATTCTTACGTTTTTCACGTACAATTTACGTTTTTTACGTTTTAGGTCAAACGGAACCCCGAAAACCCGCCATCGTTGCATGAAAACCCGAGATATCATTTAGTACGTGTTATAATGTCCAAAATTTCATTCAACCTCCCCCCTCCTACTCCAATTACACGAAACACACACATACACACTCTAAATTAATTCAAATGGAATCTTTTCAGTTTTGCATACACTTAAATATCTAGATATTCTTCCTACACAAAAAGCCAAGATCAAATTGGTCCCCCCTCCCTTTGGATCCAAGTATTCTTTGGCTCTACCCAAACACCATTTGGCTCCAAGTTTTATCCATCCTATATATGCCCTTCTCATTCATTCACACTCATTTTTCCTTCTCTCTAAAAACACACAATAAAAACTCTCTTCTCTTTCCCCTTTTCTTTGTGTCTAGCCGAACCAAACCACACCCTCACTAGGGTTTCTAGTCACTTGACTAGTCAACTAACTCACCATAAACCCTAGATCTTGGCCTATAAACACAACTTAGGGTTCCATCTATTTCTTCAAGCCTCCAAACTTTTTCTTTCTCACCTCTTGTGCTCCATAACTCACGGCCAAAAACCCCTTAATAAGGCATCCATTTCTTTTGATTTCCTTCAAGATCCAAGCATTCTAGGTTGTTATTTAAGGTTATTTAAGGTGGTTACAAGCTTTGATTCATTGATTTTCAAGGGTTTGTTCAAGATTAAAAGTTAGGGTTTCAAATAAATTTTGGAGGTTTTGCAAGATCTTTGTGTATGTTATAGATCTAGTGTTCAATCTTATTTCTTTATCATTGGTAAGCTCTTTCTTGAACCTCCTTTTGATTTCTTTATTTTCTTATGCTCTTGGTTTAAATCCTATTGTGTTTGTGTTAAATTTTCAAAAAGAAATGAAATGGGTATGTGAAATAATGAAATTTTATGCCTTTTTTTATAATAAAGTTTGATTAAGGAAAGAATGAGTGGATTTGTGTGTTGATATGATGATGAGGATGGGAGTAGGTTAGACATAAGAGTGGAGTTTGTTGGTTGGATTAGTAGTGAACGGGATTAGGTTAGTATAAGCACTATTGTGAAGTTTGGATGGATTTATGGAGGCGTTAGCAAAATATAAGGTTGCTGATCCGATTTTGTTTTGAGGTTTTGGGAGACTTAAAATGTTTTCATTAGCCGAGAAGGTAGATTTTGGATAGCTAGTTTCGTATAGATAGTTTTTCATATATCGAACACTAAAATCGGACTTAAAATGACCGAGTTACGCTCAAATGAAACTTGAAACATTTTTCGGCAAAATGATTTTAATACGATCAGATCAGGAACGAAAATGACCATTTTGGCCCCTTTCGAGTCCGTTTTGGCAAAAGTGTAAAACACAAACATGGCCTAAAATGACGTTTCCCTTTCAAAGACGTGAAAGTTGTGTTAAAAATGCTTTATGAGTGAAATAGACCTAGTTTTCGTCAAGTTATTTTCGGACATATAATTTTATATATTAAAACGTTTTCAAGCGGGTTAGGTCTGTTTAGGTTTCGAAAGCCTTAGAAAATATTAATATAGTGATTTGATCTTATTACGAAGGGTTAGGAGTTTTCTAAGAATGATAAAGCGATACCATTAAACGTTACTAAAAATAGTAAGTTAGTACGAATTAACGAAATAGAAATGAAAAGTAGGCGTTTAGGTTTCGTTAGTGCGTTTATGGAATTTGTACTTGACAAATATAGTGGACGGTATTAACATCCCAAAACTTAGAACTTTCCGAAAATAGAAAGTTTCCTAAAATATTAACTTTCCGAAAAGGGCAACTTTTTGTAAGAATGACGTAACGTTTATATAAACCTAATGAGTTCGTAAAGATACGTTTTTGTTAAATAAACTAAAGCACAAACACATATGGATGTCTAGGTCTTTTATAAACGTTTTATGCAACGTTTCGTTATTATTTCTCATTCTAAAGCGCGTCTTATAATTAGGTCGCGGTTAGAGTCGTTCGGTTACTTTATCCTCTTCGCTGATTTACTATCTCATCGTTTGCTTAAGGTGAGTTCATAGCCCCATGTTTTACTTGTTTTATATTTACCTTATAACTTTTGGGGTGAGAACATGGTCGTTTACAAACTTGTTTACTCTAACGATTTCAAAGTTTTATAAATGTTCGTTTGCAAACTCGGTTACATGATTGATATCACACTTTGTTTTACTTATGGATGCAATTACTTAAAGCCTTTATTTTGGAAATACGTTGGTTACTTTTACTTTAGACACAAGTACTTTACGTGAGAATTTCATTGTTTACGTGTTGCCTAAGTAGTATTGAAACTTGTATGCCCGAGTTATCATGAACCGTTAGTTACTTATGATCAGTTGGATTGGTAAGTGAGCGCGAGTGTTGTAAATAGATCTATTGGGACTAATCATCCCCGTCCGGGTAAGTAGCTCTTACTGGATCAACGGACGTATACCATGTCGAGTGATACGATGAAGCGCCATGATGGCACCCGTCATGGCAAGTTTATTAAGCATTATGCATGCTTCCATTACATTTAGCCTCGATGTCATGAGCTTAGTACAACGTAAATACCTTTTATGTGAAGTTGTATCTGTTATAACTGTCACATGCGTTTTATAACTTATGGTCCACACTGCTTTCGTTGAACATTTCAAATTGCTAAATACTTTTCATAATACTGTGAGTGAAGCAGTATTCACTAAATATTTTTGATTCTCGCAAATGCTTTACTTAAACCTATGAATTCACCAACTTTATGTTGACGTTTTAAGCATGTTTTTCATGTGCTTAGCTTTGGACTTCTCTGATGTGCTATGTGGAGTCTACGTGCAATATGATATCATCTTTCAAGACTTTATTATTATTCATACTCGTTGTCTTTTGAAAACTTAATTATGCTTCCGCAACGTTTTAAATTTCATTTCAAATCTTGTAAGACTTATACATTTTTAATAAATACAACGAGTTATGATTTTCAAAACGTCAGTTTTGATCTTGAGTGATGTATATTATGACGTCACACCCCCAGATACGTATTCTGTCTAGGCCCCGTTTGGGGGTGTGACAAATACCAACAAAACCGACAACCTTACCAACAAAACCAAGGTTATGGTCAAGCTTATAATCAAAATCCAAATCAAAATTATAACCATAACCAAGGTTTTAATTAAAATCCACCAAACATGAACCCAGTTCCAAGTCCAAATCAATCCACGACGGATGAATTGATGAGGCAGATTTTGATCCACAATCAAAATCAACAAGTCTATAACCGGAACCAAGATGCTAAAAATCAATTAATATTTGATCAAATAGGTATATTGGCTAAAGCTCCACAGGAGAGACCTCAGGGTGCACTTCTTAGCGACACTGTTCCTACCCCTAGGGGAGAGATCAAAGCAATTACCACACAAAGTGGTATTGTTTTAGCTGGACCTTAAGTTCCACCACTTCCTCTTTCTTCTTCTTCTTCTTCTTCTTCTAAGGAGGTGGAACAAGATCCAGAGATGGTACTTCCGGAAAAAATTACCACCGAGTCCCACATCTGTTGTTACAGCCCATCTCCTCTTATAGATCTCTGAGATCCTCTTTCTCCTTCTTCTTCCACCTTCTGAACCTTCTGAGATTCCTAAGTGGAATCCTCATCAACCTCTAATTCCTTATCCCTCGAGGTTGAATAAGGAGAAGCTTCAAGACAAGTATGATATTCAAGTCCATAAGTTCTTATAGATGTTCAAGAAACTTCACTTCAATATCAGTCTTGCAAAAGCTTTAGCTCTTATGCCAAAGTATGCTAAAATGTTAAAAGATCTCCTTTCCGATAAGGAGAAACTATTAGGATTGGCAAATACTTCCCTGACTGAAAATTGCTCAGCGGTCCTCCTTAAAAAGTTACCCGAGAAACTTAGAGATCCTAGGAAATTTCTCATCCCCTATAACTTTCCTGAGCTTGAGAAATGCATGGCACTAGCCGATTTAGGTGCCAGCATTAACCTCATGCCACTCTCTGTATGGAAGAAATTGATGCTTCCTGATCTTATACCCACTCGTATGACCCTCGAGCTAGCTAACCGGTCTGTTGCTTATCCAACCGGTATAACTGAGGATGTCTGCGTACAAGTGGGTAAGTTTACATTCCCTGCTGACTTAGTTGTCGTCGACTATGATGTCGATCCTCGTGTTTCCCTTATCTTAGGGAGACCCTTCTTGAGGACAGCTCGTGCTCTAGTCGATGTATACGGAGAATAGCTTATTCTGAGAGACGGTGATGAAAAATTGATCTTTCATGCTGACAACACTTCGAAATATCCTCATAAGCATGGAAATGAGTCAATTAATATGATTAATTTCATTGACATCACATGCGAGGATCATTTTAACGAAGTGTTGAAAATTTAGAAATCATTTCATCCCTTTAGTGGCAGTACCACTTCTTCTTCTGATTCTTTTCATAGTCTCACATCTTCTGAGACTAGTGATTCTTCTCTTGAGGAGTTCTCCTATGAACTCGCTCTTCTTAACCCATTTCCAGCAGGAAATGAGGACGATAATTTTTGATCCTGAAGCTCATCTTAGAGAAATTGAATATTTGCTGAACCAAGATCTGTCAACAGATTCTTCGCCTACGACTGATATTGATATTATTGATCCAATTCTCGAGAGGTTCACCGATGAACCTGCTCTCGTTTACTCATTTCCTCCGGGAGATGAGGATGATGATCTTTTTGACTTTAAGTCCGATAATGAAGAATGGAAAAAGCTTTTGTATGGTGACCTTTTTGATAACACTCACTCAGAAAATGAAAAAGACAAAGATTTAAAAATGGAGTGCGTAATTGATGATATAGATGATAATTTTCCCCTCTTTTACCCATAAGTGACTCGACTCTTCCTGAGGAGTCATCTGAGTCATCTGAGATTGCTACTTTGCTATCATCTTCCTTCGGAAATAAGGACAAGGTGTTCAACCCAAGCATACTCATTTTGGGAGGAACTCAGATTTTCCATGATAAATCAAAAGATAAGGATTTAAAAGTGAATTCCTCGACTAAAGCACTTCTAATTCTTGTGGAAAACAACTTTCTATCTCACTCTTCTGATCGTTCTTCTGATCGTAAACTCCTGTTCTTCTTGGAGTCAAATGTGATTGAGACTTTATTATCATTTTCATCCGAAAGTGAAGACAAAGTTTTTAATCCTGGTATACTCATCTCTAAAGGAGTCCACTCTCTCACTCTGAGATTATCTCATCGGACCTATGAAACTTTCAAAATCATTAATGTTCATCCGAATATTTTGAATGAAAGTCCAACGAAGATTTTCCATCTTCTATTTCTACCCCAAGGACAAAGGAATTCGGGGAGTGTCAAGCTGGAGACTCGCACAAAAACAAGCGCTTCTCGGGAGGCAACCCGTGTTTATCCTAGTAGTAGTAATAATATATTAGTTTAGTAGTAATAATGAATAAGTGCGAGGGAGTGCTTCTCTCCATGTTGTGTTTTGTGGTGCCTGTTTTTGCTTGCAGGATTCCCTATGATCGTGAAGACCACCATGCTTGTTTTCAATCCTCCAATCACTCGGTCTCCGATCATCATTATGTTTATATCTAGGGAATTTTTCAATCCTGATCATATATATATATATATATATATATATATATATATATATATATATATATATATATAAAATATACTATATATATATGATTTTGTTTCCCCTTTCACACTTGAAATTTAAGCATTTGCCTTTTCGACCTTAAGTATGAGGGGTGCACCGACATTTGTGACACCCGACATTTTTGAACATTGAGGCCAATGTTCAGTTCTAAGTGTGGGGGGATTTCTATCGAAATGATCATACATGTACCTGTCGGTGCCCCACACAACTCCGTTTTAACCAATATATTGTTTTATTTTATTATTAAAAAAAAGATGAAAAAATATAAAAATATAATAATATAAAAATGTGTATAAATAAGGCCCGTAGGCTAGAACTAGAAAGATTTTGACTTGACTGAGTTTTTCACTATAGCTTTCTCCTTAGCTTTCGAGACTAAGCGTTTGCAAGACTTTAAAATTTTGCAAAGAATAAAAAATGATAGAGTTGAATATAAGTTAGATGCTAAGCGTGGAGTTGTTGGATCTTTTTAGAGTTCATAGAGGTTAATTGTGGCTTTTTGCTCCCATCAGCTTAAAATCTATAAAAATAATAATTTTTAATAAATACAGTTGATTTTGCGATTCTTAGTTTTGATCACTTCTTAGAGATTCCTTCTGATGAAAGTAAGGTACACATCGAGGTTTTGTTAGTGTTGTGGATAAATAGGCTACCAATTCCTGACGGCTCGCTCCCGTTGTCTAGGTAGTTAAAAGACCACAAGACTTGAAATTTGGCTATAATAAACAATAATGTAATAAACTGAAGCCGAAAAAATACCATTGTTTCATGTCGTTTCGCTTCCGATGTTGCAGTCGTTTAAAGGGTGGAAGTAATAATAATAATAATAATCCGAGACTGATAAAAGTTTGCTGTTTCCTGTCGGTTCGCTCCCGATGTCTTAGCGTTCAAAAAGGTCAAGGAATTCCCCGAGGTCGAAATAAGACTACTGTTTCTGGTCGGTTCGCTCCCGATGTTGCAGTTGTTTAAAGGACCGAGGGATAATAATGTTGCAATAATAATAATAATAAAGCCAAATTTCAACTCCGAGGTTATCTAAATAAAGCCTCCGTCTCTATACTCGTAGTTGAGTTGTTTCGGATGAAATAAAAAGGATAACCCCTAAATCATGCGAAATTAGAACCTTAATGTAGACCTTATTCTCAGCATATCGTCTCTTTAGGAAAGGATTTCAAACTAATTATGGTTTAAACCGGTCCCCTTTATAGTAATAAGGCCTTAATATATTAAAATAAGTGATCTTGTTTCACATTATGTTTTCCGAATAAAATCCTTAGAGGAAATTGAGAATAAGGGAGTGAAAAGTAGATGCGTTTACATAATTAGCATTTAAGAGTAGTGTTAGCGTCTAATCTTATATTTAGCTGTGATTTCATTTTAAGCTTGGTTTAGGGAATGTGAAAATCAAGGATGACGAACTCCCTTTCTTAAAGCCTTTTAAATAAATTTTATTAAATTTTTATACTTAGCATTTTATCTATTAATGAATAAGTGGTTAAAATGGGGGCGCTTTAGAAACAAATGATTTTTATACTCTATTAATGAACCTTTTTCTGTTCATGTTTGATGTGAGGGGGTTATAAGTTAAGGGGGGTCAAAATTATTTCTTTCCGGGCGTGTATTATAAACATTGCGTGTGGGACCAGCAATGGCTAAGTGTGAGGGAATTTGATGTGTGCTTAAACACACATCATTTATACCCTGGAAAACACTTTTAAATGGACCAATAACCATAAAATATGAGTAATTATGTCACACCCCGAGAAATTCCGGTCAATATTTTAAACTTTTCCGATCATTATTTTTGATTTTTATACATTACGTTTGAATCTGGCAGTTTACCGGGAAGTAAACCCGCGTAAATCTAAAAAACATCATCAGACGCGTTCCGACTTCGGATTTTGATAAGTTTAGATATTATATGAGTTATTTTATCTTTTCTAAGTGTTTCGTAGTTTACGATCACTCATGGTATTTATTTTTATGCTTTAACGTTTAAATTGTGTTTTTCGCGTTTTTGACCTAATGGAACCCCGGAAACTCGAAATCTTTTCGTGTAAACTTTAGTTATCGTCCATCTCATATTCTTAAGTGAAAATTTTCGTTCATATCCCTCCCCCTCTATATATTAGACGCCCAAACCCAAGCTAAATGAACCATAAGTCTTGAAATTAAATAAATGTCATCTTTTCTTGAACTTACCATGCATGTGTGTGAAAGTGACACATGAGAGTGTCCATTTCATGCACAAGTATCACCATTTGACTAGAACATGTGACCATTTGATCACATGACTTCTCATTTTGACCAAAATTCAAATTTAAGACCTAATTCATGAACCTTGATCAAAATTTTTGAACCACATGGTCCTTGTGGCTTGCCTATTACCGAACCACACACACACACACTTTTGGTGTGTGTTGGTCACTTATACTCCACTTAACAAGTCAAAACCCTAGCTCTTGGCCTATAAATACCATCACATATCATAACTTAGGGTTTCATAATCATTTTCAAGCCTCCAAAGGTTTTCTTTCTACTCTTCTTGTCTTCTGAAACCACGGCCAACCAACACCCTTATAGGGTTCCCATTTTCTTTGATTTCTTGCATAATCCAAGCATACTAAGTTCATTTCTAAGAACATCTAAGGTGTTTGCAAGTATTGGTTCTTTGATTTAAGGCTTTTCTTCAAGATCTACAAATTAGGTTTGGTTATTATTTGGGGTTTTTCAAGATCTAGTGATTTTGGGTATAGATCTTGTGTTATTGCTTCTTGTTCTTCATTCTTGTAAGTATCTTGGATTTTTCTTTGTGGTTTGCTTATGTTCTTCTTATATGTTCAAAGATCCATGCATCCATATGTTGTGTTTTAATCTTTTTAAAGATTTTAAAGCAATATTTTATAAATAATGATGCTACTTTATTTCACTAATTAAATATTATGTTCTTGATGAGATGAGAGTTGAGTGAGTGTTGCAATAATAGAAATGAAGGGATTAGGTTTGATTTAAGTGTGGTTTTATTGTGGATTTATTGTGAATAGAGATTAGGCTAAATTAGGCACTAGTGTGAAGTTTGGGTGGATTTTGGTTGCGTTTTTGACAAAAAGTGCTTGCTGTCCCAAATTTGTTTTGAGGTTTTGGTCGACCTAAAAATGTTTTCATTAGGCGTAAAAGTAGTTTTTGGAGAGCTTTTTTCGAATAGACAGTTTTCCATATATCGCACATTAAAATTGGATTTAAAACGACCAAGTTATAGCCAAATAAAACTTGAATTTTTTTTCGACAAAACCGGATGAATAGTGTGCTGATGTGAATAGTAAAATGAGTTTTCGGACACTTTCGGACATTTTTAGACTTTTTAAACACTAGCAAAGCATATAGTAACACATACCTATTGATTAGTATCATTTAAAAACGCCGTTAGCATATTTTAGGAAAAACAATAAAGTTACTAAAAATAATAAGTTTGGTAAAAATTTAGCGAAATGGACATAGAAGTTAAGCGATTAAGGCTAGTTAGTGCGTTTTGAAAATATGGAAACTTAATAAATATAGAGGACGGTATTAACGTTTTGAAAATAAAAACTTTCCTAAAATAGAAACTTTCTAAAAATAGTAATTTTTGGTTAAATGCCGAAACTTAACGAAAAACTATATGATTTTATTTCGTGTTTCTGATATCTTTTGGTGATGAACATCTTGTGCAATTCTTGGCATACTTTCCGTGTTTCTGAGACGCGCTATTATTCTTGGTCGCGGCTAGATTTCTATATCATCTTTTCTTGCGTGATTATCATTTGCTCATTTTGCTAAGGTGAGCTCATAGCCCATGTTTTACTACTTTTACTTTACTATTTTGGGGTGAGAAACATTGCTAGTTTTCAAACTATGGACACAGTTACTTTACGTTTCATTTTCCTGATTACGTGTTGCCTAAGTAGCGAATAGACCACTAATGCCCGAATTATCATGAACCGTCAATTGCTTAACCGACCATACTGGTTAAGTAAGCGCGAATGTTGTAAATAGATCTATTGGGACTAATTATCCCTATCCGGGTAAGTAGCGCTTACTAGTTTTGAAGGTCCGAACAAACGGATATATACCATGTCGGAATGTCAATAGGTGATCCTGGTCAGATACCTTTAAGGCGCGGAATACTATTTGGCATAAAAAATGCTTCCTTTTAAATTGAGCTTCGGTGTCATGAGCTTAGTGCAAACATAAATGCTTTTTATGTGAAGTTGTATTTGTTATAACTGTCACGTGCGTACTGGAACTTGTGGTCCACTTTTAATACTAAATTCAAACCTATGAATTCACTCAACTTTATGTTGACAGTTTTAACATGTTTTTCTCAGGTGCTTAGCTATGGATGTCTTTCCTTTCTTATTGGTGTTGCCTTGCATTGGACCGATTTTCAAGAATTATTATTATCTATGTTAACATCGTTGTCAAACATTAAAACCATTTATTCGCTTCCGCATATTATCGTTGGACCTATGTAAAACTTTAACTATTTTAATCAATGCAACGATGTTGGATTTTTAAACGTACCCTTAGAGGTTGTTCTTTGTATATTGTGTGATGTTTATTATGACGTCACACCCCCGGACACGTGTTTTCCGTCTAGGCCCCGTTTGGGGGTGTGACAGATTGGTATCTAGAGCCAAGGTTATAGAGAACCAGGTAGTATATCTAGGTCTGGTCTATAACCAGTATGTGATCCTACGTGTTTACTTGCTTACCTATATAATTACTATCGATAAGTAAACGAGTATTAAGTATAATACATTTCCATAATTATATTACGTTTATTTTGCCTTACGTAAATTTTCTTGTTGGTTTTATATAAAAGTTATTTATATAAATAATAGATCTTTCCCCAGGACATTGTGAGTTTCACAATG